>MU218922.1:56345-103518 GCA_018584345.1 Thuja plicata | reverse complement strand
CCAAAGACCCAAGTAGGTCCACACAACTCTACCAAATCCCTCACACATGAAAATAAGTCCACAAAACTCCATCAAATCTCCCAAACATGCAGGATAGCCAACTACCCTGGGATGCTCCTGCATCAGAAGAGGAGGACACAAAAAATGGGATTTTTAGGTATATAGTGCACTTGCAAGGACGATGTCCTACATTACTCAGGATGATAAGGGTTGATGGAAGGCACAAGTAGCAGTACCTATAATAAGTACTAGCTAGTTAGAAATATCTCTGAAAGATTACACCTTTGAAGAGGTTGCCCTAGGTGAACCTACCAGAGAAGGAAGAAAAATATTGGAAGCCTTAGGATTGAAGCATGCATTGGGATTCATGAATAAGGATGAGGAAAAGATAAAGTCACTAACAGAGTAGAATGAGGCATTGAAGAATTTCGTTGTTAAAATAGAAGTTCCCATTGACCCAGACTTCCCAGAGCCTCATTACAAGCTATCTTAGAGAAATGAACTACTCCAGAATTGTCACCAGGTATAAAAATTTCTCTCATTCAGGCATGTACAGATTGGAAGACTGATTTTGTGCAACTAAGGGAGAACACCATCAGGAAAATAATGAGGCCTTTCAGAATTATCCTCAAGGAAACCACTAAATTGATTGACATGATGGGGGATGAATAGGGATTAGATTTCCAAATAGAGAGATGGAAGAAGGTTCTAGAGGACCTAAAAGTAAAAAGGAAGAAGCGCTTCCAAATTTTGGTCAAGCTATATGAGGGGTCAGAGCTCGACAATTTTGAAACTTGGATCAAAGATATAGCCAACATAATAAAGGTCTACAAAAAAATGTTTGGGCATGATCAACAAGAGAGATAAAGGAGTATGGAGTGGGTTGAACAAATAGAGAAATTCTTCTATGGCAACAACCTAGACTTGTTGAAGATGGGGAAAAATAGGTTTTGTGCCCAATAAATTACATAGTACAATAGTTCATAGGGATTTTGGCCGGTATCAACACTAAGGAAGACCTCCAACAACTTTTCATATTCAAGGAGAACATGAAGAGATTGAATTCTTCACCTCTGAGTTGATCACCTTCAGAGAAAAGAAAGAGAAACAGTACCTCAATAATTTTCAAGAAGAGGATTATGATGAGGTAAAGGAGATAGTACAAAGGCTCTGAGATGCCCATCCGCACATCCTCCCAAACTAACTAAGTGTCCAGTTTTGGGACTTAGTCAAATTTTGTAGAGTGGAGATTTTGACACTTAGCCATTTTCTCAAGTTCAATGTTTCGGCCTTTCGGACTTTGAAAATAAAAAAATTTGGGGGTCTTAAGGATCTATACTTAGCCATTTTTCAGCCTCCCAATTTTTGAAGTAAGGGTCGTGATCCAAAATTTTTGGGTCATTCCGACATAAGACAAATTTGCATAAAGGATTTGTTTTAAATTAGACTTCCCAAAGGTTTGGGTTCATTTTGGCTTAAATAAAGGATATCAATCAGTTTCATTCACACAAAGAAGCTGAGACAAAGATTCCAAAGAGAACTCCAGGTTCCAGATAAGACTTCAGTTCAAAATGTTGGAGCTCCAGTTCTTAATTCTTGTTTCTTGGGTGGATTTAGCCCAAATTTCTTGCACAAATGAGATGTAAAGGGATTAAAGATCCATGCAATCTTGTTAAATATCATCTTAGGAGTATATTTTCTTAATTAATCTCTAGATTTATCTTTATTTCATTATTTTAGTATAATCAAAACCTCAGTTTTAGGGCTATGAATTTTGTAATTGAAGCATTATATATTCAATCAGAACAATGTAAAATGGCCAGATATTTTATGCAATAAAGATACATGTTGTTGGTGCTTCATTCATAGTGTGATTTCTTCCACTATCAATGCGAGATTGATGAATGTGTGTTTATGTTTGTTCATCCATTTTAGAGAGGCAACTATGTTTATTGTGTATGGATATGCGATTAATTAAATTGGAGTTTGTTGTTGTTAATTCATCTTGTTGTGACAAATGATTGGAAATATTAGTTCTATTGATTTAAAGATAAATTTGTCTCGTGTGTGCGTGCATCTTGTGACTTCACAATCTGATAGATTTTGGAAAAACTTGCATCTGGGTAAATTTTCTTCAAAAGATTGCATCTATTGAACATAGAATTGTGATTTGATCTTATTCATGTTTTGTGGGTTTCCATCTTTTTCATCATTTAATTCACAAGCATGATTCTACGATGGTTTATGTCCATTAGATTTCATTCTAGCAAATTTGCTTACATTCCATGTTACCCAAATCTTTTGATCTTTGTTTGAAGTTGATTTAAATAAGCAATCATTTTAGTTTTAAAGTTAGATTTGCATTATTAGGAAATTGCATACATTGAAAATCAAGAAAATACAAAATTTCTAAAGTCTATTTTGTAGCCTGAAGTTTAAAACGTACTAGCAAAGGCCTGCTTGTGAACATTCACATTTATCATCAATTGAGTTTACCAAGTGGTTGTATCACAACCACGGAGAACCTTGGGAATAAATTTTTTATTCTTTCAAGAGAGGAAACTGATCTCAGATTCCTAGCAATTGACTTGTGCAAAAACAACGCTCAACAGCTACAAAAATTAGCTCTTTCTGATTATTGTCAATATGTTAATGTCCAATTCAAATTTCAGTATGCATATCAGATCATGCATTTTGTTCCATGAGAATATTCATGATCAAATATAAATTAACAATATTAATTGTATTTTGTATAATTCAACTCCAAAATGTAAACAAATTGCCATGTATATGTATTATTCATCAAACATGTGTGCAATGAAATAGAAAAAATAAACAAATAACAATAATAAATACACATCAAACACACAACAATAAGCTACGATATTGCAAAGCCCTCCATGACTTCTTGCACAACCATACATTGCAAAGCACATGACCAATATGTAACATATACATCAAGTATAAAAGGTAGATATCTTTCCATACATGTACACAATACATAAGGTTTAAAAATTTCTCTTATACAATAGTGTTTTATGTTCTCATTTAGATCACATTTACTTGTGAACGTTATGCAAAATGTGTCAGCAAAGACAAAGCATATGGTCAACTTTCTGAATGTTAAATAATGAATGGAAAACAAAACATTTTTGTATTTTTTAGCAACAAGTTTCCCCTTCACTTTAACTATTATTTTTTTTTAAATGACAGCTAAAAGTATAATGCATGAAAAATAAAAGATCATTTCTTTTAAAATTTTGATTAATCAATGTGAGGAGAGAAACCTAACAAAATCCAAGAAGCGAACCATACACCTTGTATTTGCTAACACATTTTGTATAGTATTTATAGGTATGGTGAATGGTTTTTTTGTTTAAGTTTCTTGGTTTATATGTATTGCCCTAGCCATTTATTTCATACTTCCATTGCATGCACAAGAAATATTGTTTTTAAATCAGTTTTTTCACTTATCTAGGACATTCTTTTTTTGACAAACCATCACACTACATTTTGCAAACACCATTTATTTATGAAGACCCCATGCACTTTGACTCAACATAGTATGGGACATGTACATTTCAAAAAAACAAATATTGTGAAGTTCTAAAATTAGCACAGATTGGTTGGTTATAATTTTACTAAGGTTGCTTGGCATGGCTTGACATATGCTAAGTTCATCCTGGACTCGATAAAAGAAGTATTTGTTTGATCTAGTTTCCCTTATATAGAATATTGGAGACTTAAAAACCAATTAGGATTTTTACTAATTTGATAGACTGATATCAAATTTTTTGACAGAAAAGAAAGAGTTTTGGTCAATTGGTATAATTTTTATATAGTATTTTTTATATATTTTGCAAGTTTTGCATTGTTTTATTTATAGTATTTCATAGGTTACAATATGTGATTGTTAGAGTTAAACTTGATGAGGTTTATTACAATGTTCATTACTTGCATTTTTATCTGAAGAAGGCTCTGAGACAAAACACAACAATGACCAAGGTAGAGGAGTGCATAAACCACCTTAAGAGGCAATCAAAAAACTAGCACGGTAAACACCAAGCTATGCAAGATGTAAACCTAGCAGTAAAACAACAAAAACTATTCCCAATACCTCAAATCTAGTCTGCCTCTCTCACTCACAAACCCTACTACACTTCTCGCTTCGTGCTTGCAGAACAAAAACAATGTGTGTTGGGAAAAATTATATCTCACTAATAATTGCCACAGCTGGCATTTACCACTACCATAGATGGAATTTACTATTAGAATAACTTAAAGCGGGGGGGTGAATCAATGGCCTCAAAAATTAATCCAATATCAACCACAAAACTTTATATCTCAAATATAAACCTCTAGTTATATTTAGTCCTACAAGATGTATGCCTTTAGATTATCTTCTCAAATAACTACTGCTCGGAGTTCACTATTTAAACCTTATTCTTAAGCTTTACTGAATAATAGTCTAGCCTTTACTGAAATACAGTAAATAACTTAGTGTATACTGGTCAATCCTGTTTTAATAATGTGTAAAGCAAAACATTAAAGCAATGACCCATAAACACATTTGACACATGGAATTTTAACGTGGAAACCATGTTAAGGGAAAAACCACTTGGGACTGGTAACCCAAAATTTTCACTCTTCTGAAGTGAGCTCGGTGAAGAGCCAACCCTGTTAAAGGTTACAAACACACTGTTAAGTGTGACCTTGTTAGAGGATTTATCACTAACAGTTTATCACTTGATATATGGCATTTCACTATGCTATCTTTATGATAAACCTTTTGATACTCCTTGGGATGTATCTCAATATATAAAGGATGGTTAGATCCTGCTCGGTTAAGAGACTTTCTGATCCAATGGTTAAACTGAAACAATATATGATATGTTCATAAATACAGCTTAGACTTGTAGATGTTCAGATCTATTGTAAGCTCATAATACCTTTCTGATCAATGTTTTTCTTTAATACCTTTGCTCCACTTCTTTCTTCTTGGTAATGTTTTGCTTCTCTGTTGCTCGGTGTCCGCAGAAAACTTTAGCTCTATTCTTTAGCTTGTTTGATCAGGACTATATGAAGTCTTTCTTCACTAGTATTCTCTCTAGCATCCTCTTCTCTAATCACCCACCAATTAATAATGAATTAGATTGTCTCTCTTATAGAAATAATTTCATCATTTCTAAGTCCTTGACTTTCTTGCTCTTGGCGTGATCCACAATTCTCACTTTTCTCGCTTTAAAGCTTACTTCAGTTTTATCCCGTAGATTTCTCCTTGACATCTCAAATAAAATAGCTTTAAAACTCTATCTTATCTCTGGATTTTAACTTGTCGATAAAAACAATGTGATCAACTAGTTAACTCCATATTTAGCTCCTGCCAGGTAATTCTTTTGTCATTTCTAAACTTCAGTTCTTTTCGGTGTTTAACTCCTTGTTAGCTAGGTCTTGACTTCAGTTGTCCTCGGGCATCTCTATCCGTCAGGGTTTTCTGTCCATCGGGAAACACTATGAAATTTGTTTCTGCTTGGGTATCACTATGGTTTTTCTCATCGGTAATGCTTGCTCGGTTTTCTTTCTCGGGTATCATTGTGACTCTTCTCTCGGGTTTCTCTATCCGTCGGCGTGCACTGTCCATCAGTGTTTGTTGTCACTTAGTGCATACTAAAATTTTATGCATTACTGATAGCATAACCTTTATCTCTTTGGTTCTTTGAAGTCTTTGACACTATGTATATAACCAATCAAATTATATCAAGTTGAAATCAATGACAATGCAATACATTAACTGATTTAATGTCTTGTATTAACTTTCTGCAACTCGGTGATCATTAACTTAACATCTTCAAACATTCAATCAGTTATGGTTCATCATTTATTACTGCCACAGATATTTACTCCATCAACCACTATATTACAATTATAGAAAACACGGGCCCCTTCATTTTTTTCTCCCAATTTTCCACATGAAAAATAAATAAACCACCAAAAAAAATTAACTGACCAAGTAGTTAATTTTTCAATATCATAAGAAAAAGCATTTTTGAAATTTATATGTCCCACACTATACAAAAACTATACACTTTGACCAAAAATATTTATCTTCCTTCAAAAACTTAATAGACAACTGCTCTACCAAAAACATTAGAATAAGAAGTATTTGCTTGATCTGGTTTCCCTTATATAGCATATTGGAGATTCAAAAACCAATTAGGTGTTTTACTAATTTGATAGATTGATATCAAATATTTTGATAACATAGAAATTTTTTTGGTCAATTGATATATTTTTTATATAATATTATTTTCGATTAAGGTTAAAACTATTTTTGAAGGGAACCGTAACCCTTTACATCAGAAGAAAAGATAGGTAGAATAGCATCATACCAAAAAGAGACAGCTGGGGGAAAAGGAAGGAGACATTAGAAACCCCCCAGCATAACCAACCAGTAAAAAGCTACAAAACAGACAAAAAAATCCTGAAAACAAGAACCAACATAGCTAAGACATTTTTCCATAAGCTCTGCTGTGTCTTCCTTCAACAATTCATATTGCTGGATGGAGTCCTGGAGAGCCATGATTTCCTTTGATTTGACAAATTTCTGCTTTTTAGTGCTTTCCCTAGTACGAGAGCCAGGGATGACAGGGCTTGTGTCTTTAACAACTTCATCTTCCACAAAAATGGGAGTAGGGTTCCCTTCTAGAACGGAGAGAAGAGCCTGCAGGTTTTTGGTAGTCACCTTCATGCCCTTCAAGTTCTACTTCATAATTTTGCTGAGGGTGTCTTCAATGCCCTGGATGTGGCTGGAGGTAGTTTTCAAGTGGAAATTGACCACAACATTTATCTTTAGTTCAAGATTATATTTATATAATATTTTTATACATTTAGAGGGCTCTACATTGTTTTGTTTATACCATTTGATAGATGACAATATGTCACTAGTAGAGATAAACTTGATGAGGTTTGTTATAGTGTTCATTATTTTTATTTTTGTCTAAAAAAGGCTCTAAGACAACACACAACAATGACCAAGGTACACGCAAGATAGGATGAAGAACAAGTTATGCCACACATAAAGCAACGATAAAAACAAAAAAAACCGTCCACCATACCCTAAAACCTTCCTTTGTTTGTCACTCAATGTTTGCAGTCCGTAGACAATGCAAACTTGAGGAAAAAAAAATCAAATTCACTTATGTCACAAGCATTTGGTCCACTTCCCACTAATCATATTACAGGCACAACACATGTGTGTATTTTTGAAATATAGATGTCCCATACTATATAAAAACTAGACCCTTAGGCCACTTCTCTACATTGAACACTAGTCCTTTCTTTATAATGGGGGGAGCTATTAATTTAAATATCATATTTTCTCAATACAATTTTTTTATTGTGCACTAAATTAGCATACTAAACATGAAGTCATGCAAAAAATAATCCTACCAATGAAACATAAAAACCATTCCCCTTGCAAATAATATTTATCATGGCCTCCATATCTTCTAGTATAATAAAAACCATGACAAAAAATTTACAACCTATAAACAATCAAAAGCATTGCATAGACTGCTTTAAAAGCCATGCAAAAAACCAACATGTTACAAACCAAGTTATGCAACAGATAAAAATGGCAATAAAATGAAAAAAACCACACCCCATACATCAAAAACCACTCCGGCCTCTCATGCACAAACCCTACTTTATCTCCCACTTGGTCCTTACATAATGAAAATAATGGAAGCTAGAAAAAATCACATCGCATTTTTCACTGCTATAGATGGCTTTTACCACTACCAAAGATATTAACTCCACCGCCCACTATTCTAGGGTCACAACACACGTGGGTCCCCTCTTTTTTCTCTTGATTTTGCACATTTAAAACAAAAAAAACCACAAAGAAATTAATCAATGACCAATTAGTTAATTTTACAACATTGCAATAAAAAACATTTTTGAAATTTACATGTCCCATACTATACAAAAACTATAGCATTTGGCCAAACAATTATCCCCACCTTTCAAAACTTAATAGACCACTACTCTACTGAAAATATTAGTTCCCTACCTATAGGGGAAGGGACTAATAACACACATAGATATATAGACAAGGAAAACAAAATACATCATTTTAATGTTATACTAGAAATTTATGAATGCATATGACAAGAAATGATATAACAACCTTAGATAAAAATCACTTAACACACATAATTGAGGCTTAATAATGTGAACAAGTTTAAATATTTGCCATGCAAATTCTGTGACAGCTAAACCAAGGTGACTCTTACAATGAACAATCTGGAAAACAAAACATGATAAATGCATTTGACAAACAAATTTAATGCTTTCCTGTAGCAACGGTTTGTAACAATTCTTATTATAATTCAACTACCGCAAATAATTTTAAAACCAGGAGAAATATATCAAACTACGTATAGGTTAATGAAGAACAACAACATATTTCTTCAATTATTCAATAACATATCTAAACCAATGCATATGCAAAAAAAGGACTCCACATATGTCAAGTTTGTAATACATTTAACGAGTCAGACACTCTGGGACACATATTTGTTGAGTAGTATCACTGGGCCATATTTTGTAAAAAGTCTCTTCTTCAAATGTGTCAAAAGTATTTGTTTGTTCTGGTTTTTTCCATATATTGAGCTGAATATCTTTAACCAATCACAAAATTACTCTATAACTTTTACAAATTTTTGGTTTTAAAAACTTTGCAAGAGATATTTATTCAACAAAGTAGTTGGCTCATATTTTCTAAAACTTTTCTCTTTTTTTAATTATATGAAAAGTATTTTTTCGTTCTAGTTTTTTCTAGATTACATATAGAGGATTAAAAAATCAATCACTTTTTTCAGCAATTTGATAAATTGGTATCAATTTTAAGTAGGCAAAGGGTGTTTAGGCAATGGATATTTTTTATATAGTATGGTTAATGTAAGAAATTAGGGGAAAAAAGGGGTCCACAATATGCTGACCCATTAGTTTATTTAGTATGCTCTTCATTGTTTTATTTATTGTATTTCATAGGTGTGAATATGTCATTCCTAAAATTAAACTTTATATGATTTTTTTCAATATTCATAATTTGCATTTTTGTCTAACAAAAAACCTGACATGGGACAGAGCGACGACCAAGGAAGAGGCAAGGCAAAGTAACATTCGAACAATGGGCGTACACAAAATTGAGGGTTTTGAGCTATGTTAAATGGTTTTTTTGCCTCACTTAATTTCTTTATCTATGACATAGATTATTGCTCAAAGTGTTTAATGGCATCACCTGCCACAAATATGTTTAAGCGGTTATAAAATTAGTTTGTGCCTACTACAAGTTTTTGGTTTAAAATAGATTACTGACAAAAGACACAATTAATAAGTAATAAACAAACAAGCCTTGTGACAACCAATCAAAAAACAAAGGAAAGGTTCCTTCACTCCAGATCCAGCACGACATTTGCCAAATCATATTAAATAGTGCATATCTCAACCAAAAATTAGGCCACACATAAACCAACCAACAAAACAAACAAAACCACTCATCATACCTCAAAACCCTTCTTCACTTCTCGTTGGGTCATTACACCATCCTTCCTCACATCGTGCTTGCAACATAATGCAAATAATGTCTATCACGACATCTATATGATTGGGTATAATCCAAACCAAAAAAAACAATTTAGAACCAGTAAATAATAAAAAATAAGCCATAGACCGCTTTAATAGTTAAGCAAAAAACCAACACGCTACAAATATACCTAGCAGGGAAATAACAAGAACCATTCAGTATAACTCAAAACTATTCCTAGCCTCTTGTTCACAAACCCTACTTTGTCTCTCACTCCATCCTTGCAAAACAAAGACAATATGAGCTAGGAAAAATCACAAACCAACACAAAAAAATTTAGAACCAGCAAACAATAAAAAATAACACATAGACCACTTTAAGAGCCACGCAAAAACACACACACTACAAACCAAGATATGTGATAGATAAACCTAGCAATGAAACCAAACAAACCATACCCCATACCTCACAACCAGTCCTAGCCTCTCATTCACAAACCCTACTTCGTCTCTCACTTGGTCCTTGTATAACGAAAAAAAATGTGAGCTGGAAAAAGTCAAAAACCAACACAAATTTTTATTTAAAACTAGCAATCAATAAAAAATAGCACATAGACCACTTTAAAAGCCATGCAAAAAAATAACATGCTACAGACCAAGCTATGCAATAGATAAACCTAGCAATGAAACAACAAAAAACCATACCCCATACGTCACAACCCACCCTGGCCTCTTGTTCACAAACCCTACTTCGTCTCTCACTTGTTCCTTGTAAAACAAAAAAAAAATGTGAGCTTAAAAAATCACATTGCATTTGTCATTGCTAAAGATGGCATTTACCATTGCCAAAGATATTAACTTCACAGCCCATTATACTATAGTTTTAGCACATGTGGGCCCCCTCTTTTTTTCCTCCCAATTTTGTACATTTAAAACAAAAAAACTACTAGGAAAATAATCACTGACCAATCAGCTAATTTTAAAAAATTATAAGAAAAAACATTTTTTGAAATTTATGTATCCCATACTATAGAAAAACTATAGCATTTGGCCAAAAATTTATCCCCGCCTTTCAAATCTTAATAGACTTTTTCTCTACCAAAAACATTAGTTCCTTGCCTATAGGGTCAAGGACTAATAAAGTAATAAGGGACCTAATTACTCCAACACTCCCCTTTAGGATCAACTGAGGGAGAAATCAAAAACCTAATAATATATGTAAAGCCAGAAGTATGAATGCATGAAGGAGTCCTAGCTACAAGGTCAGATGTAGTACCCATGTACTAAAAAATGTAATCTCTCATAACCGGAGAAAGGGAGAAAACCACTTGGGAAAAAAATACTCCCCAAAAGAGAAAAAAAATGATGAGATGATTATAATACATGCATTATAATCATCTAATGCACGTATTAGATTGTTTTGGAGAGATTACATTGAAAAAATAATCTCATCATTAATATGCTTATATATTTGCAATAAATCAAATAAAATATGTGCATTAGATGATTATAATGCATGTTTTATTATCTCTCATAATCAAAGAAAAGCATAAACCACATGGGGAAAATTATTCTCGAAAAGAGAAAAAAAGGATGAGATTTAAAAATGAAATGATTGCACTAGTTTAAAAAGGATAGAAGGAGGACTCAATGTGATCCCCCAAGGAATTATAATGTCACAACAGTATAATAGATCTCCCTCCCATAGGAGAGATAAAAATAATATATTAATCTCACCATAAAGAAGTACCTCTTGGGTCAATAATGAAATCCTCAAGATGGGACATGATCCATTGCATACAAACAACATTTATCCACTTAAAAATAGATCTAGTAGTGATAAGGGAAGGAATTACCATAAGCTAGAAGGATCAAGAACCCAAATCCAAATGAGGTGTGCCCCTAAACATTTCTCAAATGTCCTCACGTTAGAAAGAAATAATGTCAATCTAAAAGCTTATGAAGACAAATATAGAACAACGCAAAAAGACAATGAATATGTATTGAAAAAATTGGCGCTCTTATCATGAAAGAGGAGATCAATGTCCCCAAAATTATTCCTCCAAATTTGTAATTTAAGACTCCACAAACAAAGATGATGTGTTTGCAATATATGAATCCCAATAAATTGTGTCAGGAAGAAAATGAATGTCGTGGTGTACCAAATCAATGGGGGCCAAATATTTTAGGATACCAAGGTGATAAAAAATAATAGAAGATTACTATTGAGTCTCAATGTTAGGAGTAAGAACAAGGAGATAAGTCTTTGATCCATTCAAACAAGCAAGACCAGTGATATATAGTGTATGCAATTTACATCTGAAGGGGGAATAAAATAATTTTTTGCAAGATCCTCAAAGAATGAAGATATATGAGGATCTTCATGGACCTCCCATTTTTTTTTTTTGAAAGTGTGGCGACAATCAATGCCTAATATAGAACACAATGTAAAGATCAAGACTATAAGAAATTAACTCTAAAATATGGTTAGTGATAATACCTCAAGTTGATTTACCATTAGATGTGGTTGGTTCAGGGACAAGTCCATACAAATAAGGAAATGATATAGCCATGTGAGATGTGTTAAGATGTCATTTTTCCAAGCCTCATAATTACCTTCTTCTAGTATGACAAAAAAGGATGAACAAAAACCCCTTGATACCTCCTCAAATGAAGAAAAAAAAGTTAGGGACCAATAATCTCAGTACATGCAAAGCGGATATAATGAAGTCATCTCACGTGAAGAAATCCTTTCCATGTGTTAAAATTTCAAGTAATTGACTACAATGTGAAAACACAAAAAAAAAATGTACATGGAGAAGATTATGAAATAAGTGCATTAATGGATCTGAAGAGATTTGAAATACCTTTGAAAATGACAAGAATTGTCAACATAAATAATACTTGAAAATAAATGTGAGATCAGTAGCAAAAAATGAAGATCTAAATTTGATCCAGAATAAAAAGAGTCAGTAGAAAAATTGGAGAATGAGACTTGTACCATTTCAAAGGGCTCAAAACCAATTTTTTTATGATATCTTATTTAATTATGGCTCTGTATACCCAATTTATAGCAAAAAAATATAGCTATCATATGCCAAAGGAGGTTTACGAGGGGTCCTGATAGGGTAGATTCATTAACATTATTGAAATATTTCTTGAATATTTTTTTCGCTAAAAACAGTTGTCGAAGGTTGAAATATTCGTAAAATATTTTGTTTATGCTTAGAATATTCTTGGACATTGGAATATATTGATTCAGTGGGTGAATATTCTATTTTGGGCACTTCACAAGTTTGACTAGTTGCAAGGAATATCAGATGTGTCTCTCATCTATGGGATAGCCTACGCAACATACAACCTACAATGCCAATAAAAGTGCCTCTCCTTTTTTCTTTTTTTAAATTTTTTTTGAAAGAGGAAAAAAATAAATGATCCTGATATATTTGCTACAAGAATTAATGATAAACCAGTATGATATGTATGATGGTATAGATTTTGATACATTGATTTCAAAACTTTCAATTTTTTTGGCCTTGATTTTTCTAGTCACCAATTTTGACATTTTGGTACTCATTTTTTTGGTTTTTGGGCCTCCTCAATGCAAAAACTAAGTCTTTTTTTATGAAAGCACGCCAATCATTTGTTGAGTGTTATATTTTTACCTTAGATCTCATGCCCTTAATATTCAACTTCTTAAATTTTTGTGTTTGGATGGTTGATCTATATTCTTTTGGATGCTCAAAATCCAACATTTATGCTCATTTTGGTTCAAGATGAGTTGATTTTGTCAAGCTCAAATCTCTCAAAAAAAATTGGAATTCATAGATCTATTGTTCTTATACCATGAGGTCAATAGTTAACCCCACAGCTCCCAAAAATCATGTAAAACCAAAATGTCTATCACATCTAAAGTGATAAATTCATGATTGTGTGTTATGTAACCTTGAGATATATTTGATCCAAAGAGGAATTTGATATTGAGATTAAATTGTAATGAATTTGATTCACTTGGATGGATAACAATGAATGCAATGAATGATTATAAAAGCATAAAGATAAAACCCTAGATCTTAGTCTAGATGAGGATAAAATTAGAGCATCAAAAATGTCATCGTCTTATGTAATGAAACAAAAATTCCTATAATTAACTCAATCTAATAATAGAAAAGAATTCCTACGTTAATCTTAAGTGAATAAAATAATGTGGGACCTAAGTAGCTAAGGATTAATTAATTAATTACTAAGGTGATTATCAAATTAATCCAACAAATTTCATGTCATACTCAGTTTACTAGTGACTATTGAGATCAAGCTCTATTCATGATTCTCATTATTCCCCCTCTAGCTTACCTTCCTGAGAAAATTCCATAGATTTTTATGAGTCGAATGGTATACCTGTTAATTAGGGAGACCCTTCTTTAGATCCTCTTATTATTTTCCCATTATATATCTCTATGTACTTGTGAAGCATCTTCTCCTACATCTTATCTTTCACATTATTAAACTGCATACCTAGACAAGAAGAACATTATAAGGATCTCTTACAAATTTTATTTTCTATATGTGAGGACAATAGGTTATATGTCAGTGCAATATCTTTATCTACTCTTACATGTGATATGCATACAAATATGGATATAGTAGATATTAAGCATGATCATTTGAATTTCTTCATGAGTGAACTCGACAAATTAAACACATTTATTAATGATATTGAGAAAATATTTGAATAAAAGGATCCTACCAAAGTGATATTACACTTCGCTTTAACATGTGCCAGTTTCATATATCCTTTACCCAATGGATTTTTGACACCATGTTTTAAAATTGTCACTATATCTAGGTCACATGTTACTACATTTTCCTTATTTCTAAATTATGCACTTCCCCTATATTTTCATGAGGATCAGTTGTTGTTGAACTATTTTCAACAAGTTTGTGTGATAATGCATTTAACATTGTCACTTTCAATACCACATATTTAGTCACTTCCTTTCGGTGTGAAGATAGTTCTCTCAAGAAATACCTTCATTATAATATTTAACCTAATACAATAGTTAACTATTTCTCCTTGGATATGTTATACCTTGTATCATCTTAAAAAGTAAGCACCCTTATTAGGTACTCATTTTAGCCCCATTTTAGTGTATATGGGTTTCCCGATTGATTTCATGTTCTTCTAATGATCATTGAACCTTTATTAATTTAAATTAATGTTTAAATAAATATTATGAGTCCTCTCTTAAATTCTTTTCACCAATTTATTCCATCCCCCCACTCTAAGATTGGTTTTACCTCATTTTAAAGTTTGAGGCATGATTTCCAAATCAACCGGTCTCATATCTCCGTATGATTTGACTTTTGGGGCCTAGATCCTGTCATCTTTCATCCCTTAAAATTTCACTAAAATTTTCCAGGGATATGGTGAACGTCAACCTGTCCCTGGCAACGTGTCCCTGAAAATTTTGCCTAAAATATCAAGGATGGGATTTAGGGGCTTAGACTCCCCAAAGTTAGATCTATGGCTCATTCTCACATTTCTAAGTCATTCTAAAGGTGGTTTCATTTTGAAATAACTATATAACGGATCCCCTTTTCTATTATTCCATAACAATAGCAAGAACAACAACAAGAAAGAGAATGGATTCAACCAAACAAAACAAGAAATCAATCAAATCCTCAAGATATTCAAAGCATTATTCTTCCTCTTCATCAAGCAATGTGGAAAACTACAACATCCATTATACAAGGCTTATGTTTTATGATTTCCTTTTGGGTTTTTTCATCGATATCAAGCTACTATATCAACACTTGTGATCACATCCAAAGAAGCATTGCGCCATCAAGGTATAAGGTCATTTATGTTTCAAATATAGCTACTATTTTATCTTTCATTATGCAATTTTAATTCAATTTCAAATTTGATTCCAAAATAAGGGTTTGACCAAGGGAAACCCCTTTAGCCAACATTATTTCTCATTTTTCTATGTAGGAATAGGTTACGGAGCCATCAGACGGGAATCAAAAAGATTGGACACAGTCAGAGAAAACCTAGAAATCTTGGACCAAAATCACAGGGACAGGTCGACTTTTCTAGGATAGGTCAACTTTTAGGGTACAGGTTGATTTTCGACCCGTCCCTGCTATTTTTTACTGAAATTTGGTAGGAAGTTAGTTTACAACTCTAGGTTTGAGATCTACTATTACAACTCATTCTAGCACTCTGACAGACAAAACTTTAGGTCTAAAAGTTCACTTTTACTATATCCAGGTGCATTCAAATCCTCCTCCATCCTCTTTTAGGTCATTTTTATCAATTGATATAATCAAATCGGTGCTTATTTAGTCTCTTTCTTATCAAGACCACCCCTTTCTCTCAATCATAAACAACAAAAGGAATCAAAACCCTTCAAGCATAACTATTGCATTAGCATCTCTCAAGTGGTGTTGATCATACTTGTTCTAGGGTGGTTTTGTATACTAATGTGTAATTTGAATTGTTGATAGTATCCCTTTTACATGATACCCCTTTTATATTATACATCTACTAAGTATGATATTTCATTAAGTAAATAAGTTCATTTATGATATTAGGAATATTTAGTTATTTTTATCTAGGTAGCTAATGATGGTATGTATACACCTTGACTTGAGGTACACAAGTGTGATTTCTACATCATAGACTCTTGGTTGATCATTTTTAGATGTCACCTTTATCTTAGTTAGTTTGAGTGGCTAATCCAACGATTGACAATTCCACTTTTAACCTCATAGTACAACTAAGTTAATTGAACTATTGATTGGAAGTTAAACTCATGACCACTAGGCATGTCATCTCCTTGAGTCATAATTCTTTCATTCATTTGATATTTAATTTGGTTTATTTGAATTTTTATTGACTCTTTATTCTATAATAGCTTGTGTTCTTGCATATTTCATAATTTCTTTTGTGCTTGCAATTTTTATAGATTTATTCATGCTCCTAGATCTAGGCTTGCCAGATTAGATTCTCATCAACTCTTATATTTTCCTTATAAAATACAATCAACAAGAGAAACGTGATCCAAATAGACATTGCGTAGGGTAATTCCAAGTGGTGTGTATTAGGTCACACGAGTATTGTGATAGAGTATGATGAACTTCTTTGCAAATGGGGTTGCAAGCAGAGTGGGCTTAACCATGGAGAGAACTCCACAATTTAGCACGCTCAAGCTAGAGCAGTACTGGGATGGGTGACCTCTCGGGAAGTCCTGATGCTTCACCTATGTGAGCATCACCTAGATGAAATGAGTGCTAAATGTTCCATTCATTCTCATGAGATATAGATTATTGTGAACTACTACTCATGAAACATGGGTCATTAATTTTGACTCAAAAAGCTACACAATTGAATCCTGGTAGCAATATCACTACTTATTATAAATTTACTACTACTACTCTTTAAAATGAAAGTGTATTCCATGTCATTTATTTTCTTATTTATATTATGTGATTGTAATTATATCATATCCTCTTTTATATCAATGTATTTATAACATTTCCACAAGTACATTTGGGATTTAACAATATTGTCATATACAAATAATGGGGACAATGAGGATGTTCCCATTATTATTATCATAAAAAAATCCAACCAAAGAGATTTCGAAAATACCCTACCTTAAAATATCATTCGTCTATTGTACTAGGAAGAAATTTGGGACACAATATTATCAATTTACCTCTAGTTAAGCCAACATATATGTCTAAGCTTGTACTACATAGGATCAAATATTTGTGAATTTATCATTTTTTATATTGGCTCTCAAAAATGCCTCTCAAAAAATCATAAATATTACCACAAAAACCTAAGGATAGGAATATTACTGTACAGGGGGGAAATGGGGATCACCTAATAGGATCTAAGCTCTCTCTAGATTCACAATCTCTCCAGATTCATAATTGAACATTAGAATACGAATCCACCTCAAGTTAAATTGAATCAATGCCACAAAAAGGATAGACTGGTGCCGATTTCAGATTTGGAACTTAGGGGCTTGTATTATTTTTTGTGTATTTGTTATTTGGGAATTGAGAAGGAATAAAGATTCAATTATCTAAATCTGCAAATGCTAAAATGGAAATGGAAATTGAAATGTGATAAAGATAAGTGTACCTTCAAAATATGAAGGAGATGATGTTTTGTTGTTATTTTTCCGACTGTCAGGATCCTAGAAACAGTTGTACTTCCAGATCTGGGTCCTAAAAAAATTCTATTACTTTTGCTTAAAATTTGAGCCTATTTATGAGGGTGCATAACATTTGGAACATTTTGTACCTAGGTGTAGAATGTTTGGAATATTTTGTACCTACTAATTATGTTAAAAGTTTTGTGGGGACTTGTGTCGGGGCCTGCAGAGCACAGATATGCAATTGCAGCTTTCTGGCTTGTACATGAACATAGAAAAATAGAGAAATAGGTTGCTAAATTGGTTTGCCTTGTTCAAACCCTTATTTAGGAACCAACGTTGAAATATGAAATGTAAAGCATAGAGTAAAAAATAAAGGCTCAGTACCGTATTAATGTGCTTACCCTCATGGATAGATGTTTGTATCACTCAAATATATGAAATATGTTTGATGCTTGTTTCTTGAATGTGGATGGTGAACTTTTATAATATATTTAGGATCAAGGATGCCTTCACATATGCATGGATCTATGAATACCACCCCTAGATCTTGATTTTCTTGAAATGCTTGATCACACTTGCAAGGAGGGAGAGAAGAATGATGGAGAAACAAATATTTTCTTTGCTTTTTTGAGATCTACACTAAGACAACACCATGGGATAGAAAATATTTCTAAACCTTGAAGAATATTGCCTTGATGAGATAAAAGAAGAATAATAATTTCTTCGCTTGAGATCTTGAAATCACCTAGCTTGCTTGAATGCTCTTGAAAATCTGAAAACGAATGCTTGCACTAGATAGCTTGACTATAATATGAGATGTCAAAATGAGGAGAGATATATGGTTTATATGCTTTTCCCATCATTATGGGATCTAAAACTAAGCCAGGCTGACCACCAGAGAAGAATTGAATGAAAACCCCCTATATCAGGCTCCAGGCCCAATCTAGGAAAAATACTTGCGTGCAGAATGCCTAGAATATTGTGCACCCAGGGATAAAACATTTGAAATTTTGTGCACCCTATATTTTGTCCCAAATTTGGCTAGGGACATCAAGATGACAAGAAGAGGCTCCAATTTGAATTATAGGTTGTCAGGATCAATAAAAATGGGCAAAAAGACCTCAAAATAAAAAAAGAGAGGCTATAGGTCCTAATTACACCAATAATGCATGATAAATTTTTAGGATGGTACATTTAGCCAACACTTTACTGGGAGTATGAGACAAACTCATGCTCGTGATAAAGTAGACCAATGCATATGAAAGGTCTTATTAAGGTCAAGGAGACAAAGAAGCATCAAGCCCTCAAGTGACTTAAGTCTTCATCAAATCCAAAACTAAAATGTGTGTGTGTGTGTGTGTGTGTGTGTGTGTGTGTGTGTGTGTGTGTATGAGAGAGAGAGAGAGAGAGAGAGAGAGAGAGAGAGAGAGAGAGAGAGAGAGAGAGAGAGAGAGAGAGAGAGATATGACCACTAGCTCAGTAAGGAGCTTCCTTATTGTGGATCATACAAAAGAAAAGGTGTTGCAAAAGATGGCTATGAAAGTCTAGAAAGATACAAATTCTCTAGTCATCCCATTGAAGAAGATCATTATAAGGATCTAAAAAAGGGTCACTCAAAGGACCAAGTGTGTGTGGTCAATAAAAGGACCAATGAAAGCAAGATCAGTCTAAGTATCCATGATAGGAAAAAATGAATCATTGTGTGTTTGTGCAAAGTGTGAAAAATTGATTAGAGTATATGCCCCCACATTAAAGCAATTGCAAATGCCTTAAGAGGAGAAATGGCTTTAACAGAGTGTACATGCATCTAGAAAAAAGATGTTTCCACTATGAGATGCCCCCAAGAAAGAACAAACCAAGGAAAATGGAACACATAACAAAAGAGATCATAGAAGTATGATCATATGATAATACATGTATATTATATCAAAATTAAATTTCATCATTCTCCCAAGGTTGTAGAACGACAAGCACAATGAAACAATGTCACGTAAGAGTCACAAAGAAGAGTCTTTTTGGGCCAGCATCAAAAAGACCAAAAAGAATAGGTAGCTACCAATTTTCATCATCCCCAATCATAAAACACAAAGGAACATTTAAAAATAGTGGCACATATAAAAATGTATAGAAGAAATGAGATAAAAATAGAAGAATTTCACAACAGATTACTTCTTTTATCGCCTTGCGCAAATGAAGCAACAAGGGTTGTTTAAATAAATATAGACAAAACATATAACAAGTAGCACATCATGGGGGAAGTACATCATAAAAAACAAGAAAACACACAGAATTCACCACATAAGAGGAGCTAGTCAAGCATATCGCCTGCCCCTCCATCTCGATCTATAATGTTTAGGTACAATAGTAGAAACATCAAGCATGGTAGATGGAACAATAGCCAGTTCCAAACAAGGACCATGCTATAAATATGTGTCAATTTGTTCATCACTAGAGCTAAGAGATAATTTTTGAAAAAATATAGATGGAAATTTATGATTAACATCAATACACTCATACATGTCATCAGAATCACTAGCATGAATATCATCACTAGTTGCATCAAAAGCATCATCATCTAGAGTAACTTCCTTATCCAAATTAGTCTTAATAGAATTCAAAATACGAATAGAATTATCGTGCTTGTTCAATTAATATTTTTCAAATTAACTTCCTCCCTTGGGATATGCATAGGTTGGTCAAATAGAATCAAAGCATCAGTTCATGTTTTAGGAGAGGAAAGGATTTGGGAAGAATGTTCACAGGCTCTAGCACGATGTTGCGATGGTGGTCACGGGCACAATGGTTATGTTTTTTCTTGCTAGAGATTTGATTTGGCTTGGGATCAATCAACATCAAATCCTTTTCTTCCTTAGGGGGAAGAACTGAAGGAACCTCACTAGGTTGAGAGATATGATGGGTAGAAGGTTTGTAGGTTATAGGAGGTGGAACATAAGCATAAAGGGGACGGGTAGGTGTTGTAGGAAGAAGTCCATGTTTAGGTAAATGATATGGAATATCCTTAGGATTACTAAGTTCACAAGTATTTTGGATTTTGTATTTCTGATAGGATCAAAAAATATTGTCTTTGCGAGGGTGTATACACCTAAAAATAACCAGTTGCTTATCCGCAATGATTTTACTAACATTCTTCTTAAATTATTAAATATTATTTATTATTTAATTAATTTTCATCTTTCTACTATTTTCTAAATTCAAATTCACAAATTCACACTACTTTCATAATTAAGTAATTTTGAGCATGAGCTCACAATGCAGCGGTGGATGCGAGCCCCAGTAACTGGGAGGTTCAATGTTTGAACCACGAGAAGTGCAATCAAGCGAGACAATCTATGTTGGGCACGGGAGTTGGAAGGAATTGTTGGTCAACATAATTCATGGTTTGAATTTCACAGGCAACACTCGGCGTATGCTCTGCATAGCAGTCATAGGAGTTGGAAAGGATCATTGACAAGGGAGTACACTGTACTTGCGATGGAGAAGTTTGAAGATAGTGGTGTTCATGATTCAGTTGTCAGACCTTCTCTGGTCATGGTGTGCTCGCGGACCCGGACGACTTGGGCCGGTGTCCCTGTTGGGCTCACTGGATCATAGGTCTGATGTGTTGGTTTCATAGAGATGAGGTCCCCCATATTTTTGGCCTCACTGGCTATCGCTCCAGTCAAAAGTGCATTACTGATAAAAAAAACAATTAAGAAATTTTAATTAATTATTTAATTATTAAGTATCTAATTAATATTCATCAAATATTTCTTCTATAAAATAATCAAATATTTTTCATTATTCAATTATTCCCTATGTCCACACTTTAATTATATAATTACATTATTTAATTAAATATTGCCCCTTTATTAATTATTACATTTATGTAATAATTACAGTAATCAAATTCTCACTCATAATTACATAAATGCTAATTCATTTAATTTTACTAATTATTCTTCTCATAAATAAATAAATTTATTTATTCCCCCATGTGCAAATAAATGAATTTTATATTTATTTAATTGTATTTATTCTTCCACTTCTAACTAATACTAAGTTCTAGTTCACTAGTCAATCACACTTTCTAACTCCCCAATCACTCTTTTCTGACTAATCAATCTAATCACTTATCAACTCAATCTATTTAGTCTTCTATCCTATCTAATTTGCTCACTAATCAATCTATTGAATTGACTAACCAATCTATCTAGTCAACTCTTCAATCAATCCACTTAGTAGACCAATCGATTGAGTTTACTCTTCAATCAATTTGAGCTCATTCTTCAATCACAATCAATCAATCACATCAATCATGGAATCTTGCTTGAAACCCCAAGATTCTTATTATGATGTCACACTTGAGCTTTAAACTGAGAGCCCACATTGCATGAAGAAGGAGAACAACAAGGGAGGACAAATATGGTTTGCATATTTGTTGTTTGAATTGTTTCATTTTGTTGATTGTTTATGCTTTCCTTTATCTCGCTTCCTCTTTTGAATTTAGGGATTCATATACTAACTGTGATTATCATATCTCTGTAGTTAGATTCGTGTTGATATTATAGGTCTTCATACCCAAACAACCCCTGATTATAGAGGGAGAGTGGGTTGAGGTATAGAAGGCAAAAATAAGTCAAGGTCAATGGACTCTCGAGGGAATAGAGGCTAGAAAAGACTATGATTAACAATGATTATTTTTCCATTATGGGGAAATTTCACACACTTATGGATAGGAGAGGCTACAACTTTCATGGAGGTGAGTCAAGGAAGACCAAGACATACTTGAAATTGGTCATAATTTGGGATGACATCAAAGGTGACATCTATATTTTTACCACCAACTTTTACAAGAAAAGTGATAGAACCATAAGTAGGATGAATGAAGCCATTAAAATTTTAAATTGTCACATCACATTTTTCATAGAAATCACATAGCATTTTTGTTGTGAAAATATATTCTTCAATTATAAAATTCACCATACAAGTGGGATGTGTAAGGACACCAAGGGAGAGAAGGTCATTAACTCTTGCAATAATGTAAAGAGAACCATCAGGAGCCTTAATAGTTTCACTAGGATCAAAGGTAATGGGAATATAAATTTCAGGTTTGGGTTTAGGTTTTGATTCAGTTTGATCAATAAGCTTAACCAGATTGTTGGCTTCAATAGATTCATCATCATATGCAACAACATTGGAGGAAGAAGGCAAATTCTCAGTAGACTCAATGGTATGAGTGGAATGAGAGGGTAAAGGATAAGTATAAATTTACAAGTTTTGATTGGGAGGTTCTATGGATTTGTTTCCTTGATCATTCCCAACTTCAACAAATATAGCATTAGAATCAACAAGATCTTGGATGATATATTTGAAACAGAAACATTTTTTCAGTATCATGACCAAGTTGACTATGATATTGACAGAAAGCTTTGGGATTGAAGTATTTGGAATGATAATTTTTAGATCAATTAGGTTAATGGGAGGAAGCGTTAAAATATTATCATTAAGAAACTTCATCATCATATTATGCAAATATGAATTAAGCTAAGTAAAAGTGCAAGAAGGTTTATAAGATGATGACAAAGGAGCCACACCTTTGGATGTTGATGCCACTTACTCATCAACATGATTAGATGAAGGATTGATCTTTGATGAAGCCCTTTGGATTTAGAAACTTCTGAAAGGAATGTGATGCAGCATCACCCTTATCAATTGGAGCCATTAGAGTGGTGCTCTCAAATTGACTCACTTGAAGCTAATAATTATGAAGCACTGCACATAATTGAGTAAAAGTAGAGAATTCAGAAAAAAAAATCTTGTCCCTAATATATTTTTTCAAATTAGCAATAAAAATATGTTTCATGTTAATATTAGGTATAGAAAAATAAATTTGAGCATGTAAATGTTTAAATCTACCAATGAAATCAATAAATTTTTCTTTAGGACCTTGTTTACAATGCATCAAATCAGTCAAGGATATCTTAGGACCAATATTGTTTTGGAATATTTGAATGAATGAATTAAAATTTTTTGAAAGGAATCGATGGACTAAGGAGGAAAGGATCAATACCATTGCAAGGCCTTATCTCAAAAGGTTCAAGTAAATAGATTATTCATAAAGCTTTGATCATGAGAAAAGTCACTAAACAATGTTTGAAAGGTCTTAACATGGGTTAAGGGGTCGCCTTTACCATTGTAAGTGTCTAAAGGAGGTATCTCCATGGATTGAGGAATGATGACACAATTTATATGCAAGGATAAGGGACTAGCAATATCACAAGTGGGTATGTTAAACTTGGATTGCTTCATGGAAGCCATTTGTTGTTGTAAAGATGGCACAGTTTGAGCAAGACTATTTATTGTAGATTTGATGGAAAGGGTAGAAGGAGGTATGTGGATAACATTAGGAGAATTATGTGAAATGGAAGGATCATTGGAATAAGAAAAAGTAAAACTATTGTAAGTGGGCATGGATGAAAGTAAGGAAACACATGCCATACTAGAGGAATGAACCCTAGTATTGGGAATGGGAGCATGTATAGGATAAGAAGGTTGGAAGTGGTTATGATAGGTGGAGTATAGGTATAAATACTAGGTATTGAGGTAGGAATGGGATTGGAAGGCTCAACACTAACAGGAGGTTGAGTCTAACCAATTTCTTGACCACAATCTTGAAGTGGCTTGACATTGTTATGAACAAGTTGAGAAAGAGCACGTAATAAATCCATTCCATGTTCATCATTATGAATTATCTTTCTCAAACCACCAACTATAGAAATATCCTCAGTATTTGGATTCTTTTGACCTAACCATTGTTCAAATTTTTCAAAGTCATGATATTAGAGCTTTTGGGTTTTACTAGGTGTAACTCTGAAGCTCTCATCCTCATCATGGGAAGAATGGGAAGAGTTATTTCCAAGAGGTGGAGGAAGATCATTATTATGAATTTTGGTCTCTTTGAGATTCCTAGGAAGGAAAGAGAACTCGAGATCAAAGGAACCCATAAGTATAAGGCTTCTCCTAACGGGAATATTATTCGTAGGACTCAATGTAATAACACTCAAGCACAAAATGAAAATAAGATAGATATAAAGAAATGCACCAAGGAGATCTAATACTTAAGCCAACAAGTGAAGCTAGATCAATTGTAAAGTAATTAGAAGATACGCATTAAGCATGAAAGTAAAATATATATAACACAAGTTTAAATATCTAAATGAAAAAATACATCTAGATATCAAAAATGCATGGAAATGAGATCTAAATGCATATAATGTAAAATGTAATACATACAAAATAGATCTAGACACCAAATTAGAATAGAAATGTTATGATTCAAATTCACCAAAATGTACACGGGGGAAATGGGGATCACCTAATCCTGGTCTAAGCTCTCCCCAAATTTACAATTGTACATTAGAATACAAATACATCTAAAGTGAAATTGGATCAACACCACACAAAGGATAGAGTGATGCCGATTTCGGATTCGGATCTTAGGGACTTGTATTATTTTCTGTTTATTTTTTGTTTGGGAATTGAGAAGGAAGACAAATTGAATTATCTAAATCTACAAATGCTAAAAAGGAAATGGAAATTGAAATGTGATAAAGATAAGTGTACCTTGAAAAGATGAAGGGGATTTTTCTTTTCTATTGTTTTTCTTATTGTCGGAATCCTGGAAATAGCTGTACTTCCAAATCTAGGTCTTGTTAACTATTTTTTGTATGTCCTTGAATATGAGTTTGTTTCTAAGGGTACAAAATGTTTGGAACATTCTGTACAAGGGTGGAGGACATTTGGATCATTTTTTACATGTGTATTATGTTTCAAATTTTTTGGGGACCTGTGTCGGGATATGTAATTATAGCTTCCTAGCTTGTACTTGAACACAAAAAAATAGGGAAATAGGTTGGCTAAAGGTTTTTTCCTTGGTCACATCCTATGTTTAGGAATCAGCCTTGAAATATGAAATGTAAATCATAAAGTAAACACAAAGGCTTAGTACTATATTATTGTGCTTACCCTCATGGATGGATGTTTGTATCACTCAAATACATGAGATATTGTTGATTTTTGTTGATTGAATGTGGATTTTGACCTTGTAGAAGAGATGTAGGATTAAGGATGCCTTCACATATACATAGATCTATGAATACCACCCCCAGATCTTGATTTTATTAAAATGGTTGATCACACTTGTAAGGAGAGAGAGAGAGAGAGAGAGAGAGAGAGAGAGAGAGATCTTCTTTTCTTGTTTGAGGGCTCCACTAAGACACCACCATGGGATAGAAAATATTTCTCCAACTTGAAAAATATTGCCTTGATGATATGGAAGAAGAAGAAGAAGAAGAAGAAGAAGAAGAATGCCTTGGTTTGAGATCTTGAAATGGCCTAGCTTGCTTGAATACTCTTGAAAATCTGAAAAAATGAATGCTTACACTAGATAGATTGATTATGATATGATATGTCAAAATGATGAGAGATATAAATTTTATATACTTTCCACCTCATTACGGGATCTAAAACTAAGTCGGGCTGCATTAGAGAAGAATTGAATGAAAAACCCTAATATCAAGCTTCGGGCCCAATCTGGGATAAAATATCTGGGTGTAGAATGCCTAGAACATTGTGGACACATGGAAAAAACATTTGAAACATTGTGCACCCTAGGATTTTGTCCCAAATTTGGAAAGGGACATTTGGATGACAAGCAGAGGCCCCAATTTGAATTATAGGTTGACAGGATCAAGAAAAAATGGCAAAAGACCTTGAAATCACAAAATAGGGGCTATAGGTCCTAATTAGAGCCACCAATAATAGGTGCTAACTTTTTAGGATGGTACAATTAGTATAAAAGATAATGATCTTAAACGGTGGCATGAGTGAGTTGATTCCTGTGAGTGGGTAAGCCCACCTTCATTTTGAGCTCAACTAAATCTATGAGGGTGTTTATAGAGGAATTCTTACAAGACATATATCAAATTAACACAGTCAATCTTGGAGGATCCAATAATGGACTGTCCAAACTTGCAGCCAACCATAAGAATAAACACGAAAACACAACAAAAACACATATAACAACGTATATTATCTATGAAAATTAATTACATGCAACATACCGGGTTGTAAGACCTTCCCAGTTATGGCCAATACATTGATAAATTCAACAAGATCTCATAGGATCCAACTTCACAAGCCTACCCTATAACTCTGCATGATCCCAACGGCCCACTCAAATCATGGATACAATCTCCAATGTTCGTCCAACCATAAAAGCTAGTCGGTGAACTCATTAACCAAGACCCCCAAGTCGGTACCGAGTACAAATAAAACCACTGAGCTCATTCAATGAATCAGCAATGTCAATAGACACCGATTCCATTCAGTGAGAAAGACACTCCTTCCACCAAGAACTGAGCCCCAAAATGACTGAGAACAACCAGACTCTGCCAAGCTCTGCCAACTCACCTACCGAGCACCAAACAAAACTTAAACACATTTTGGTCAACAGAGGATTGCCAACTTCCCTAGGATGCTCCTGCATCAAACACTCCAGGTGAGAAAATATGTTCTAGAAGCTCCACAAACATATTTTGGGATTCATCACATAGATCCCAAACTGATTCTTGATATACATGTCCTCCGAGTTTGTAACTAATACACCCATTCCTTGGTTCTTATTTTTCTTCCTCTTACCACTAGCACTCTCAAAAGTGCCTTTTAGATATATGAGCCTTAATGTCTGCACCAACCCCTGTAGTCATCTCAGATTTGCTATGAATACTCAAGTTCCTCCTTCCTTTTTCTTCATCCTTCAAAGGAATCAAAATAAAATTGTGTCCATCTTTCAGGATAGTAAAGTTGTTCCTCTTATAGTCATGAATAGCCTCTCTATCATACCGCCAAGGCCTCCCAAGTAAAACATGACAAGAGCTCATCTCCACAATGTCACATAATACTTCATCATTATGAGAACCAATGTGAAATCTTACCATGCATTTCTCCTTCACCTCTACTGCATGATCTTCTTTTAACCAACTTATCCTATAAGGACAAGGATGTTTCAACCTCCTTAAACTAAGCTTCTAAACCATCTCCTTAGAAACCAAGTTATCAGTACTTCCTCCATCAACAATCACCTTACAACATTTACCACTAGACTGGCACACGGTCCTATACAAGTTCTTCCTTTGACAAGAATCGGCCTGTTTCATGGGCAAGAATGTTCTTCTAAGCAAAATATTCACACCTTCCACTTCAGGATCATCCTGTGCAACTTCATTCACCATAGTATTCTGGTGACTACCAACCTTCCTATCTACATGGGGACATTCAAATGACCGATGTCCTTCTTCACCATAGTTATAACAGGTACCTCTAAATACACCTCTACCTTCCCTTTTTCTACGGTTCAACAGGTTTTGGTTCTTCCTCAACTCTCAGTTTATCCTTTACCGACAACTCGTGCTTCTCTTTCCCTTGGGAGTTACCTTGATGTCTCATTTTCACCTTATCCTCTACCTTTAGTGGATTCGATAAACATCCTCAACCAAACCAATATTCAACATGTCAATTTCATCTTGGATATTGAATCTGAGACCATTAATATATCTGGCCACCTTTTCCTTAGAAAGATCCCTATGTCCAGATCTAATAGTCAACTTGTAGAACTCCTCGATATAGTCTTTCACACTGAGATCTTTCTTCTTTAGATTCTGCAACTTCTTAAACAACTCAATGATGAACTACAACTGATTATATGTTTGAATTCATTTGTTGATATCCAACCGAGTTGCAGAAGTCATGATAAATATTATCAGTTAATGTATTATCATTGATGTCAACTTATTTGAGTATTATTATGGTGGAAAACATTTGTTATGATTTGAAGATCTGGAACAAACAATGTTTATGTGGTCAGTAAAAGAAGAGTTATGTATACACCAAGAGACAATAATAATCGAGTAAAATGCAGTGTATATAGAGCACAGTGATAACCGAGCAAGGGATTGCCGACACAACATGGTTAATACTAAGACCGCACAATTAATTCTAATTGAGGCCGACTTGGATGTTGAGATGACAATTGATGATTTTGAGGTAAAAGATAAAGTTTTTTATTTGATCAAACGGTTATGAAAATCAATGAATATCGGAAAATAGAGATTGAAACATGTTTTTAACACAACTACCGAGGAAGGATCAAGCGGAAAAATGAATGATGGAGATTAAGAGGAAAGATTTGAAGGATGAAACTTAAATGATACATGATGTCTATATAAGAGACAAGAGAATCACTTTGAATCGTAACATCACATGCACCTGATGCTTACATGCAAATTTTATGCATGACTGATCAAACTTGTTAAAGATAGAACCGAGCATTTTCTGCAGACATAACCGAGCAAACCAAGGAAAGAGGATTATCAAGAAGAAAAAGTATGAAGTATGAGATGAACTAAAGAAGTAAAAATTGATCAAAGGTATTATGTACTTAGAATAGATCTAAATATCTTCAAATCAGAGTTTTATTTGAATCAGATCATTACTGTATTACTTTAACCATTGTTATAGATAAATCTTTTAACCGAGTGGGACAGTGAGTCCTTATTATAACATTCAGAGAATGTTGATTGTTTTCTTGTTGACCCCATAGTGAATGCATGGTCAAGAGAGAACTGTTAGTTTGAAATACTCTAACAAGGTCACATTTAACAGTGTGCATTGTAACCTGTAACAAGGTTGGCTCTTCATCGAGCTCACTTCAAAATAGTGAAAATATTTTGGGTTACGGGTCCTTGCTTGGTTTTCCCTTAGTAGGGTTTCCATGTTAAAAAATATGTGTCAATGTGTATGAATGTTGTGGATTGTTATTTTACTTTATACTTTATTTTATTGATCTAGATCGGTAATCACAGTATTAATTTACTGACACTCAATACACACTATTGATGAAAGTTTAAGTTTACAGAATACATTTTCACCGAGTTGATTTTTATATGATTGATTTTGTTTTGGTATACATCTGGATAAATTTGGGACTATAGGATAATTTGTGAGGAAACTGATTCTAACTGATTCACCCCTCCCTCCCTCTCAGTTATTCTAACAATTGGTATCAGAGCATTAGTGTTTATCAAAGCAGTAGCGCTTATTAGAGCATACAGTGCTTATCAAAGAGAAGGCAATGCTTAGAAGAAATTTTTCAAGGACTTAAGCTAAAGATCACAAGATGTATAAGAGAGATGCACCTAAGTTGAACAAAGATAACTTCTCGAGATGGAAAAGTAGAATGAGATTATACCTATCAGGGATTGCAAACAACATTGAAGATTTTCTAGACAATGAATTTATTCTACCTACTGGACCTTTGATAGTAAATCAGATGAAAGATAAACATGAGCATAACCTTATCATGGTGGAGATTTCCTCTTCACTTACAGATTCTGAATTTGAATATATCAAGACATGTGCAACTACCAAGCAGATGTGGGATCAACTTACACTAGTTTATGGAGGAGATGCAAATGTACTAAGAGCCAAAGTTGAAAGTCTTCGTGGAAAGTTTGATGACATGAGAATGAAGGAAGGAGAAAACATCACACAATATAGTAATAGACTTAAAGAAGGTGTGAATTCTATTCAAGGATTTGGTGGAACTATTGATGAAGACATAATTGTGAGTAATATTCTTAGAACTCTATTGCCTATTTATTCTATAAGAGTCTTTGCAATTCATGAAATGAGAGTTGCACCTGTTAGCTCTTTTTCTTGCACCACAACCTTAAAATGACAGTATATTTATTATACTTGAATGAAAACTCCCTTATGACAAGAGAAAGGCTAATTGCTGAGGTATTTGATAACATTGGGGATACCTATTATCACCTCCTTCATTTTTGAGTTCCACAGACTCCGGCAGGTATTACCTATTGAAAGATTGCTGATTCTTTAGCCTATGTATTTGGTGGACTAATTCATTCACTGGTTACTTACTTTAGACCTCACTGTAATAACTTGTAAAGTACCTTGGATATTGCAATAATTAGTTTGAAACAGAGTAATACAAGCTAGGCTATGGTCTTAATAACATAAACCAATGAGACAAGGACTTTTATCCTTCTTCCTTTTACTTTAGGAGGGACAACCTAATGATTTACTCTTTAAGAAATCAACAAGCTTCAACTGTAATCACTATGGGTACAATTGATTTTACATATATATTATGGTAGTAATTGATTTTGAATAGTATTGAATATTTGGATGATGATAGATTACCAAACAAGTTCCTAGACCAGTGCCTATCCTTGGGCTTATAGAATCAATAAAAATCCATAGAAATATAAAAATAGAATATTGTAAGATGCTTTACAACCTACATATGACTCAGATAATATTCCTTGCAAACTATCCTGTCACTTCTATAACATTGTATCAAATCCTTAGATATCGTAATGCTCCCTGAAACTACTCACAAGACTTAGTTCTTCCCTTGAAAGAAACTTGCAAGAAATTAGATAGCTACCTTGTAACCAATATGCTTAAAATGCCTTACAGATTAAACATAAAAGAGCATACATAATAAATAAAGAGACAACAATAGTATAGAGTAAAGTTGCACTGTATTTTATTCATATATTTCTGCTTTAGTACATAAAAAGCTTAAAAAGCTCAAAGACACAGACTGAAATTTAGAAAATCTGGTTTGCCAATATATTTCATCTCTTTTAACTATTACAATTTTGATCTATTTATAGGTCCTTAACCATCTTGGAATCCTTAAAGTTAGGATACAACAAGCTTCAGATGGTTTAAGGAACCTAACCCTAAAAAGTATAGAAAAGACAAGAAATGAGAATGTATAAGTGATGGGAAGACAAAAACAGGGGACGAGTTCTGATCTTATTTGTCTTCTTTTCGATTCTGGCACCTTTGTCTGACAATTTTTAGGATAGAATCAAATATTTATACTGAGATCAAGTGACTTCCATTTCAAGCTAACCTACACTTGTCTTTGATAATAACTAACCTCCATGTGCTCAATGATCAGGCGCCAAGTGTTCCTCTTTACTCCTCATCTAGGATCTCCTCCTCTATTACCGTAGACTTTTTCTTCTTTGGTTTGGTCATCATATCCCAAGCTATCACCTCATCCTCTGCAGGCCATTTAAAACTCGGTATACTCTACAATTGCCCCTTCTGTCTCTCCCATCTGACATCAGTGATGTTTTTGACATCAATTAAAAACTTGTTTATGTCAGTTTCTGCCCTGAATGCCTCATCCAAAATCTTGTTAAAGCCATCTAAATCCAGATCAGATTCTGTAATAAATGCCTCATTGCTTGGCATTTTGCTGTCAAACTCACTTCTCCAGGCCTCCAAGGCCTTGACCTGATCATCTTCTCCTTTCAAAGGAGGAACAAACCTATTAAAATCTGGTGAGAATAGGCTTATTTTAGCCTCTATCTAATTGAGTTTACCCTTGAAGAAAGATAAAGAGACATTTACCTTTTTTATCTCATCCTCTACCTCTGTAACAATCTCCGGTAAATCTGACCTATGCTGTTGCAAAGAGGCAAGTTTCTCAAACATTTTCACCCTAGGAGACCAAGTGACAAAATAAGGGTTCAAAACTGAAATATACCTTGTTACCTCAGCATGTAATGTGGGTAATTTGTTATAAGAATTAAGGATGACATATGTTTTATCCTTTAGTATATCTATCATATGCTGAAGAATGCTTCTTAATGCATTAATGGCCACCTCATTATTCTTTTTGGCCACATCCTTTGTTTCAACCACTTCCTTTGCTTTAGCTTTTTCCTTTATTTGCAAAGGCTGCACTGTGGGCAAATATACCACTTCAGGTTTCTCTTTTAATTGCTTTTTCATCTCTAGAATTACCATGTCCTGTTGATGTATCTTTATATGACATAATTCCATATCCTTTGCTAGGGCACTAGCCTCCTATATCAAAATACCACACTTTTCAAACAATTGTTTTGTCTTATCCTCATTCAAGTGTGCCCAATGTGTCATGATCTGGGAAATCTCAAGATCTCCAATATTTTGTACTGTCCACACCATTTGATTCCCAACCATGCTCTCCTGAATATTTACCAGTTGAGGCTTCTGGTCTTTTGGACATAGGTTCCATATGGCAAATGCTTGTGATTTTGGACTGTATCCAAACCCTTTAATCATGTTGCCCATCTAGATTTCACTTGCCATCTTAAGATCTGGTTGTTTTCTAATTTGATCAATTATGAATGCTGAGGCTAAATCCCAACCCTCAGCAAGCAAGATTCCACTATTTAAAACCATCTTTTTGGCCTCATCAGGAGAGACATCCTCACTATAAGGGTCATAGGTTTTTAGACCTAGAAGAGCCTCATTTTTCACTGTATCTTCACCATTTGACTTCAGCTATTCTCTAATTTTCTCCTTCCTATGTCATCTTAAGAAGTCTTTAAACTCGTCAATTTTTATAAAATTGTCATCACTCAAAAACTGTTGTTGGTGAAGTAGCCTTTCATCAATACATGCCCTAAGAGGAAATTCTATGTTCTCTTCTTCATCATTTCGTTGTCTCTTTCCTTTTCTAATTTCTTTTCTCAAATTATGGTCATACAATCTATGACCAGGAATAAGAGCACTTGTCCTATCTCCTTTTTTCTCCTTTCTTGTATAAGAGGTTTGACCAGGGTCAACCTTTTTCCTCTTGGTGGCAGGCTCCTCTATATCATCAGGTTGGGAAACATCAGTCAGGCCTATGATATGCCCTTGTTCTCCCTGTATCTGAGTTGCCTCACCAACATTCTGTTGGGGTTGATCAATTGGAGGTGGATGGTCATATTCTACATCACTTTCACTTTCATATTCAGACTCTAAATATTAAAACTCTTTTCCCCCTTTCTTCACATCTAAAACCTTGTCTAATTGCTCACAGAGTGTGTAAAAGTTATCAATCATAGCTTTGATTTTATCAAAATAGGGTAGGTCAAGGTAAAAACCTCCAAATGATAATCCATTTCTCTTTATTTGTTTCTCCAAATTCATTAACTCATGAATTCTTTCTCTCCTGGTTCTTACCTCATCTTCATCAAGAATATTCCTTGTGGCATCCTCCTCCACACAAAAACCATGTACATTTGTGTTTGGTATGGTAGGAGTTAGGAGCTTCCTATCTCCTGCAATAAATCCTTCTGGGTCAATGTATCTGTTTAATGTTGCTACCATCTTGTAGCTTTTCAACCACGTGCTCACTAAATCAATAACACCCTTACCAATTGTAAACTGAAATATTTTGAATTGCCTAGGGGTTAATGTCTCCTTCCTGTGTGGTGCAAAATGCTCATTATCTGTCAACAACAGCTGCCAAATGAACTCCATAGCTGCAACTTTGGGTGGCACATGATAAGGTAGGACATGAGGATGATGTGTGCATCCATATACCCTAATCATAGTAAAGTTCTCTTCTAAAAATAAATCTCCCCAGTTGTGGTCACCTTCCCATTTATCAACATACTCACAAGGTCTCAGCAACTGCATCACCTTCACTGGGAGTCTAGTCTTGCTAATACCCATACTCTGCATCAAGGGATACACAATCCAGTTCTCAAATCCATAAAAGTCACAATATTTGGATGTATAATTCCATATCCTAATCCAAAATTGAATAGGATTGGGCCGGTCCTGAAAAATCCTCTGAGGGTTTAAGTTGTTTACATTCATGATCCCATAATTGAAATGCAATAACAAATGCATCAGGATAGAATAATGTAAAAATCTAGGTTCCTTTTCCTTGGGATCTTTACCCCTCTTCTGTATAGCTACAAACCCCTCATGCATTTTTTCAATGATATATTGTATATAGTCATAACTAGTGCTAGAATGCACATCTTGCAAATCTAACACCATCATTAAAATTCCATAATTTATCTTCTCAGCTCCTCCATCTATACCCAACACTCTACACAAAGCATAAGAAATGTACTTGATATAGAAATGAAAATCTTTAAAATAGTAGGGTGTAGTTCTAGGTATAGGGGTGATATGGTTTCTAACTTCCTTAAGAATATGGGTGGTCCCACAATAGTGTGTCCCACTTTTTTGAACATCCTGATTTTTGCTGAAATTGCACATTTTTAAGAAAATATGATGATTTAAGCCTTGAGAGGTCCCATTTGAAGGAGTAAATTCAAAATGGCTAGATAAAAGCCTCTTGGATCAAAATCCCTTTTGTATAATCCCTCTACTCCTCACTCACACCTATAATCGAGTCTCCTTAGAACCCATCAAAATGCTGACAAAAAATTGCTTTGACATTAACTTTTTGTGGGATCAAATAATTTTTTTTGAAAAACCCAAATATAGGATGATAGTACTCTGAGAAAGCTTTCCAATGATTATGAGTTATATATATTGAGTTTATTGAGACTTTTCTTTTTAAGTTTTACTAAACATAGGTTGTTTGACCATTTAGCGACTTCTCTATTCGACGCTTCTGCAAAAATAGTAAATTAGGGAAAACAAATTATGAAAAAATCTAGGAAATAGGTATTTATGTTACCTTTCTATCAAAAAAAGAATAATTGAATTTTGATATATAGAGATAGAGTTAGAGCAATCAAAGTGAACCTATGTCTAAATTATAATTAATGTCACTTCATAACCCAATAAACTATTAAATATTCAACCAAATTGAATGAAACCAAATGGATTCCCTAGATATTTGTGTTACAAACCTAAATTCAAAATAATTATGTTCTTATCAATTTTATAAAAAAAGTTATGTTGATCAAAGTGAGTGTCACTCCTTACAAATCCTGATTTTTTACAAAAATAATTTTTGAAGGAGAAGGAAAAATGGATACAAATAAATTCCAATTTTTTTAAAAAATATATATTTATAAACTAGAAACAAAATGCTAAAAGTCACTAGTATACATCATCTTCAAATTCTTAATGGTTTTACGACAATAGATGTCTGAAAGCAAAGTTTTTTTAAAAAATGTTCATTTCAGTGTCAAAGTTGGCCAAAAAGTGGGACACTGTTTTGTGGGATCACCCATATGTTTTTGCAATTGGTTTCTAGCAACACCAGGCTGTAACCTATACCTTTCTTCTTTCTTGGCAATATTTATCTTGGTGGACATGGTATTATATAAACCAAAGGCTTGCATGAATGAATTCCTATTCAAAATCAACAATGCAGTACCATCATTCTTTTTAATTATCCTAGACAAAGAGTCGTAATGGTTTGCAAGACCTAGAAACAAGTCTGCATCTACATGGACATCAGGGAAAATTAACCTAGCCAGACCACTAGTCCAAGGGTTTGATATGGGGATGGCTTTATCAGAATTATTATAAAAATAGTTGTATAGAGAAAAACCTGTAGAACCTGGAGAACGGGCATCTTTGATTTCACAGTACTCATCTATCAATAGGTTGGCATTTTCCCTCTTATTCTGTGTAGACCCAGGCAATAACTTCATAAATTTATTAGAGAAATTTCTCTTTCCTTTAGCATCATCATCTACTTCATCACTCTTCCCACTGGTAGAAGCCACACTAACCGCTTTACTCATCTTGCTCTGTTTTCACTTTCTCTTTTACCGATATTGAGACAAATCTTCTCTTAGGACTCCCTACTCTTCTCTGTGAACTGTGAATAACTCAAGAACCTTGAAAACTAGAGAATTACCCTGAAATTGATCAGTTTCTGCTTTATGGACATAGAAAACCTAGCAATTGATCGCTCTAAAATTCTGGATGTATGATAAATGAAAATGAACCTGTGATCATCTCTTTATGGTATCCTTTCAAAGTACTTAGCTCATCATTGAAGAAACAATCAATTTTGCCTTCAATTTAACATGTTGTGGAATTAATTGAAATCCTAGCCATAGCTCATGAATGTGACAGGAAATCAAATTCATATGAGTGCATTTTCAGAAAAAACCTTATAAAATTTGCACAGAATGACATGTCTTCACATGATTGGTTCTTCACCAGACATCTCAGCTACCCTTTTCATACAGTAATTAATCTCCTAGATTTTCATTGGATGATGAATCTCTATGTTGTCATGTCAGCAACTGCCGCCTTTTATCACTTTTCATATTTAGCGACCACGCGATTGTGCATTATCTCTTTGTCGCTGATCAAATCTCTTAACTCTAAATTCTTCTAGAGATCTAGCGATTGTATGATTTTCTTCACTTAGCTTAACCATGATTAACTTCTAGCGATCACGCGACTAAATGAATCCAAGTCGCTAGATCAAATGCCAAACCCAAAGTTTATTCGGAGACCCCGCGACCAAGGTTACTTTTCATCTTTTAAACTCTTATCGCTAAGTCTCTGAATGTTTATTTTACTTTATGAGATCCCGCGACCAACCTTAGTCGCCCAATCATTGATTAAAACTACTCTTTAATATTTCTTTCGGAGACTACACGACATAGCCCATGAAACCTTATCTTTTAATTTTAATTCGGAGACTATGCGACTAAAGAAAATCTCATTGTCGCGAGAAATTTTTACTCTTATGCAAATTTGATAGAGACTCAATGACTACCATTGATCTTTTCTCATTCTGCATTTGACGGCTCCGCTAAGTCGTTGAGTATATTTTGAAAACCTTAAATCATTTGGAGACCACGCGACAACCATAAAATACATAGCCTCACACCCTTTAGTCTCTTAATCGCCAAATAATTTTTTCCTCTTGGGAGACCATGCGACTAACCTTTGTTCTATTCACTATGGACACGTGTCTCATCCTAACTGTTTGTCTCCAAATCGCTAAAGAAATGGCGACTTAACACTTTTAACCAGTGACTACCCAACCACCATATATTTTATTCAACTTGTGATTTGTCGCCAAGTCTCAGAATCTTTTACTTAACTAACCTTTTAATTGGAGACTTAGCGACATAAGCATTTAATTTGTCACTAACTATGTTCTGATCTAGAGACCCCGCGACTAAGTTAATCGCCAAGTCTCATGATAATTTGTTAACTGCAGGATATATTGCGCGACACTGTGACTTAACTGCTTGTCTTCATATTTCCAGATGAGGTATTTCTCCATTGGGAGACTTTGTGACTGAAGGATTTCGCTAAGTCTCGTAACTTACAAAGAATATTCTCTTTCCTTTCGAGACATCCCAACAATAGTTAATCGCCAAGTCTCATGAAAAAATGGAATATGCTTTTAGGATTAAGTGACTCGGTGACTATTAAAAAATACACATGACTTTTATAACTTAAATTTCTCAAAAAGGTAATGCAAAAATAGAAAATCGATTGACATTTTAGGGATTTTTTGCATTTTCACTTAGAAGACAGCTCAGGGTTTTGGGTTTTTCACTATTCATGTGGATTTTGACCTAAAAACACAAAATTTCCACAGGGATACTTCAAAATGGGACAGACCTTCTAATTTTAGAAAGAAATTGGCATGATGACAACAAAAGTTTTGGTCAAACCAACAAAACCAAGAATACAACCAACAGCACCTAGAAATAATACTAATGTTGATAGTCTTGTTGGAAGATTGATTTCCTTTGACCTAAATAATTTTGACAACAATATTGTACCATCTATGGAATCCACATTTATGTCTACTTTTAAAATTGGCAAATCTAGTAGCAAATACATAATCAGAAATAACAATGATAGTGATAGTGATGACAAGGAACTTGATGAACTTGAATATTTAATGGTTAGAACATTGGACAAAGGTAAAGGAACATATAAAGGTAAAGTACCTATGATATTCTTTAATTGTAAAGAGATTGGCCATTTTGTTGCAAGATGCCCTAACAAAAAGAATGATGATAGAAATAATAGATCTAATGACAGAAAGGATGACCGAGACTTCAGAAGCAACTGACAGTATGACAGAAGAGATAACTGAGATTACAAAGATAAAGGTAAGAAATCTTGTTACATTACTGAAGATAAAATTAATGACAGTAGTTCTGAAAGTGAATCAGTAATGAAGATATTGAGACATTTTTTGTAGCATTAAAAGATTATTTAGATGAGGATGAAAGGTATGTAGAAACAACACTTATCTCTAAAGTTAGTAAACATGATATTTGGGTTATTGATAGTGGTTGTACATATCACATGACTGGTGATAAAGGAAAATTTGAATTTCTCAAACATTATGATGGAGGACTAGTAAGAATGAGGAATGATACACCATGTCAAGTAAAAGGAAAAGGTACTATTATGCTGAATAATCAAATCAAATGTGAAAATGCTTATTGGGTAAAAGGACTTAACTACAATTTGTTGAGTGTTTCACAGTTGAATAACACAGGTCACCGAGTTGCGAATAGAAAAGCAAGAATCTATGATGGAAAAGAAAAATTGATCAGTACTGGTGAACAATCTAAAGGTAACCTATTCTATCTTGACACAGTTGGAACTACTTTTTTATTGGCAAAGAATGAAGATATATGGCTATGGCATAAAATAATTTTTCATATAAATTTTTACAACATGGTTAAGATTAGTAGAAAAAGAAAACTTAGAGGATTACTGAGCTTAACTAAACCAGACCATGTAATGTGCAAAAAATTTTAAATGGGAAAGATGTCAAAATCTAGTTTCAAGAGCAAGAATTTTTCATCTAATGACATTTTGGAGTTATTTCATACAGACCTATGTAGACCAATGAGAACACAGAGCTATTATGGAGATAGATATTTTATGTTATTTGTTGATGACTACTCTAGGATGATGACTGTCATGTTCCTAAAAGAAACATCTTAAGCATTTAAGATGTTTAAGTGGTATAAAGCTAAAGTGGAAAAAAAAACTGATAGAGATCTGAAGTGTTTGAGATCTGATAGAGGAGGTGAATTTATTTCTGATGAGTTCGCTAAATTTTTTAATGAGTATGGAATCAAAAGACAGGTTTTTGCACCAAGGACACCACACCAGAATGAGATTGCTGAAAGAAGGAATAGATCAATTATTGATTGTGCCAGGAAATTGAGGATTGAGAAAGGAGTTTCACAAACATACTGGAGAGAAGCAGTCAGTATAGCAGTTTACACACTGAACCGAGTGCAACTGAAGAAAGATTCAAATAAAACACCTTATGAGCTATGGTATGGGTATACACCGAATGTAAGTTACTTTAGAATATTTGTTAGTAGGTGTTATATTTTGAAAGATGAGAGAAATGTAAAATTTGATTCAAAAAGTGATGAAGGAATATTTCTTGGATATTCTACTAAGAGTAAAGCTTACAAATCTTTGAATAAGACAACTAACAAATCATTGAAAGTGCAAATGTGAAAGTTGATGAATTTGTTGAGCTAAATGATGAGGACAACATGAGAGAACCTGAAGATTACATTAAAAATTTTACTAGGAAGAACCTGATACTATACTGACGTAGATGCCTAGTGTTACCATGCAACAAGGTTATGTTACCGGGCAACATGTTAATGTCACCGGGAAATAGGTAGCACAGACCGAGAATTAGGAAAATGTTGAAACAGAAGATCATAAACCAAAAGACAATGAACCTACATAAGAAGATGACAAAGGACAAAGAGATGGACCTGTACTTGCTAAATATGTTAGAAGACACCATCCACGGGATTAGATCATTGGAGATAAAAGAGCAAGCATATTGAAAAGAAGTAAGTTTAGAGATGACACTTGTTTAATTTATGAATTTGAGCCTAAGAATGTTAGAGATGCATTAGAAAATGAAGAATGGTTTGATGCCATGAATGAGGAAATTGAGAAGATACAGAAAAATAAGACATGGACATTAGTACCGACAATGAGTGATAAAAATATTATTGGCACCAAATGGATTTTCAGAAACAAATTAAATGTAGATGGGAATGTAATCATAAAGAAAGCAAGATTGGTTTGCAAAGGGTATGCACAAGAAGAAGGAATTTACTATGGAGAAACTTTTGCACCAGCTTCTAGACTTGAAGGAGTAAGAATACTACTTGCATATGCTGCATATAAAGGATTCAAGGTATATCAGGTGGATATGAAGTCCACATTTTTGAATGGAATACTGGAAGAGGAGGTATACATTGAACAACCTAAGGGATTTGCTGATCCTAATTAGACACACATGGTATGTAAATTACACAAAGATTTATATGGACTGAAACAAGCACCAAGAGCATGGTATGAAAGATTGCATTCATATCTTATAAGTATTAGATTTATTAGAACAAGTGACAACAACAATTTATATTTAAAAGGAGGAAATAATGATAAGACACTTATTGCTAAAATATTTGTTGATGATATCATATTTGGAGGTAATGACAACTTATGCACTTCATTTGTTGTTGAAATGAGGAAAGAATTTGAAATGTCGATGTTTGGTTAGATCAATTTTTTTCTAGGATTGCAAATTTTACAACACACTGCATGTATCTACATTACTCAATAAAAATACATCAAGGAAGTACTAAAGACATTCATAATGAAGGAATCAAAACCAGTCGGAACACCTATGGTGAAAGGATGCAAACTGACAAAAGAAGACAAGACACCTGAGGTAAATCAAACCTTGTATAGATCTATGATTGGTAAATTGATGTATGTTGTTCACACAAGACCTGACATAGCACATATAGTTGGAATAGTTGCAAGATTTTCTGCTAACCCTAGGGAATCACATATGACCGTTGTAAAAAGAATTTTTAGATATTTGAACAATGCTGAGGATTATGGACTATGGTATAAAAGTGAAGGAAAATTCAAATTGAAAGTTTATACTGATGTTGGTTGGGCTAGGAATATAGATTATAGAAAACGTACTACTGGTGGAGCATTCTTTATTGGAGAAAGGCTAGTTACTTGGATATGCAAGAAGTAAGGATGCATATCTTAGTCAACTGTAGAATCAGATTATGTTGTTACTGCTGCAAATTGTTCTAACATAGCATGGATAAAACAACTATTGAAAGGAATGAATGAGGAGATCATTGAACCAGTGATGATTTATTGTGATAATACAAGTGCTATAAATATTTCAAAGAATCATGAGATGCATGCAAAGACAAAGCACATATCTATAAAGTATCACTACTTGAGGGAACAAGTACAAGACAAAAAAATAATACTATAATATATAAAATCAAAAGAACAACTTGTAGATATATTCACAAAACCGTTACCAAAGGATACATTTGAGTACTTGAGAGGTAGACTAGGGGTTCATCCCTTGTCTATTGGTAACTAATCTGAGTAGAGGTTACACCAACCTACATGAAATCAGAATATCAATCATGTTGATGCAAAGCTGAACTGGACTGACACAGAGATATCAGTACACTGAAAGGTGCCTATTGCACCAAAAATTAGAGATATTTGTTTTGGCTATTGAAGAGCTGTATATTTTTATTTTTGGCATTTTTGTCAAAGGGAGAGATTCATGAAATATCTAAGGGAGATATTTTATCAATGAAATATCTATCCACTAAAGGGAGAAAAGAGAAAGGGTGAGAAAAGACATATCTAATCTACAAAGAGATTCAAGAGTTGAAATGTCAAAACTGCAGGTGAGTTTATATTCAAGCTAAGGAGAGCTATAGAATTGTTGCAGCTGTAGAACAGAAGTTTGGTATTTGTTGTATGGAATTTTATACTTCATATTTCATATTGTGTTTCCATCAATGCCAAAGGGAGAGATTGATGAACAACAACTGATTATATGTTTGAAGTCATTTGTCAATATTCAACCAAGTTGCAAAAGTGATGATAAACATTATCAGTTAATGTATTGTCATTGATGTCAACTTATTTGAGTATTATTATGGTGGAAAACATTTTTTATGATTTGAAGATCTGGAACAAATAATTTTTATGTGGTCGGTAAAAGAAGAGTTTTGTATACACCAAGAGACAGTAATAACTGAGTAAAATGCAGTGTATACTGAGCACAATGATAATCGAGCAAGGGATTGCTGACACAACACAGTTAATACTAAGACTGAGCAATTAATTTTGATTGAGGCCAACTTGGATGTTGAGCTGGAAATTGATGATTTTGAGGTAAAAGATAAAAAAATTTATTTGATCAAACAATTATGAAAATTCAATGAAGATCGGACAACATAGATTGAAACATATTTTTAACACAACTATCGAGGAAGGATCAAGCAGGAAAATGAATGATGGAGATTAAGCGGAAAGATCTGAAGGATGAAAATTAAATGATACATGATGTCTATATAAGAGACAAGAGATTCATTTTGAATAGTAACATCACATGCACCTAATGCTTACATGCAAATTTAATGCATGAATGATCAAACTGGTAAAGATAGAACCGAGTATTTTCTGCAGACATAACCGAGAAAAAAAAGGAAAGAGGATTACCGAGCAGAACAAGTATGAAGTATGAGATGAACTGAAGAAGTAAAAATTGATCAGAGGTATTATGTACTTAGAATAGATCTGAATATCTACAAATCAGAGTTGTATTTGAATCAGATCATTACTATATCACTTTAACCATTGTTACAGATAATTCTCTTAACCGAGTGGGATAGTGAGTCATTATTATAACATTCAGATAATTTTGATTGTTTTCTTGTTGACCCCATGGTGAATGCATGGTCAAGAGAGAACTGTTTGTTTTAAATCCTCTAACAAGGTCACATTTAACAGTGTGCATTGTAACCTTTAACAACATTGGCTCTTCACTAAGCTCACTTCAAAAAAGTGAAAATATTTTGGGTTACCGGTCCCAGGTGGTTTTTCCCTTAGCAGGGTTTCCAGGTTAAAGAATCTATGTGTCAATGTGTATGAATGTTGTGAATTTTTATTTTACTTTACACTTTATTTTATTGACCTAGATCGGTAATCACAGTATTAATTTACTAACACTAGTTAAACACTATTGATGAAAGTTTAAGTTTACAGAATACATTTTCATCGAGTTGATTTTTATATGATTAATTATTTTTTTGGTATACATCTGGAGAAATTTGGGACTTTAAGATAATTTGTGAGGAAACTGATTCTAATTGATTCACCCCCCCCCCCCCCCCCCCCCTCTTAGTTATTCTAACACTCAAGTCCATAGTCGGTAGATATGAACTTATCCTTCAATCTTGTCACCATTAATCTCCACCGAGTGATTTTCATCTCACCTTCTTCCTCCCTATCTCTCTGTAACTCTTTCCACCATAAGGCAGCATGTCCTTTCAACTTAGTTTGTGCTAACCTCACTCTAAGAGGATCTCCAATATCGTCTAGCTCATTTACTCTTCTAATTCATCGATCCAATCAATTAGGTCCTTGTCATTCAACTTACCTAAAAAATTAGAAACTTTCATCCTATGACCTGTATTCAACCGAGCCATAGATATTTCCAACTGATCATCTCTACTATGTCCAGCAACTTTGGTAGTAGTTTCAAAATATTTAATAGCTTCCTCATAGCCATCCTCTATTTCAGAGTTCCTCTTCAAACCCGTTAAAGCCCTCATGATTTCAACTACCATCTCATTCTTCATCGTCACTATCTTAGATCTAAACCTTTATGTTACATTTGATTCCACCTTGTCTAAGAGATCTATAATCTCTCTAGGGTCCAATCTTCTCAAAGTCATATTCCAAGATCTTTGAAAACCTTCTATAGCAAATCCCAACCAACCACCTTGTGACAACCTCCAAACTGTCTGCAAGTCAAATCACAACCTGTTACCTCACACAAACAGTCAGACAGGTTTCACAATTCTAGGAAAATGGACATACAACCTTCACTCAGACCAACTAGATCAACCTCTTCCTGATAACAAACCAGCTCTGATACCACTTGACATCGTCAAGCTCAAAGGATCCAATAATGAACTGTCCAAACTTGCAGCCAACCAAAAAAATGATATTGAAAACACAACAACAATAGATATAACAACTTATATCAACTTATATTATCTCTGAAAAATCAATTACATGCAACATTTTAGGTTGTAAGGCCTTCCCAGTTATGGCCAATACATTGACAAATTCAACAAGATATCACAGGATCCAAATTCACCAGCCTACCCTACAGCTAAGTGGAAGAAACCATATCTAAACTTGTACTCGCAAGCCACCAAGCAATCTTACAAGTTCCTTTTTTACCCACTTACTATTGTCTGCTATCAACTTTCTCACTCCTCTTTTTCCTTTGCTCCTCGAATGTTACCTACACACTCCTTATATACAACATAATGACAAGTTAGCTTCACAAACACATATTAAATGAAAGTCATCCCAATACAATCCATGATGAATCATATTAAATGACCCAGTCAGCTGCAAACAAACAATAAATACATAGAAGAAAGCACCAAATCAGATTTAGGTCCACACAAGATCCAATGCATCAAATCTACATGCCTTGGAAATCTACACGAACCCATTGACCCCCTCAAATCACGAATGCAATCTCCAATGTCTACCTAATCCATAAAAGCCATTCGGTGAACTCATCAAACCTATACCCCCAAGTCGGTACCGAGTACAAATAAAACCACCAAACCCATTTGGTGAATCAGTATTGTCAATAGACACCAAGTCCGTTCAGTGAGAAGACACTCCTTCCACCGAGAATCAAGCACTGAAATGATCGAGAAAAACTAGAATCCATTGAGCTCTTCCAACTCACCTACCGAGCACCAAACAAAACTTAAACATATTTTTGGTTGACACATGATTACCAACTTCTCTATGATGCTCCTGCATCACAAATGGATGATGAACATGACTAAACTAACAAAATATTTTCCAAATGTATGTTAGAACATAAAATTTATTACTAGGTTCAATATTTAACTAGCTACTTGTGGCACCTCTTTTTGATATGATAACTATATATTTTCATATACACCTAAAGATGATGAAATGGTATCCCCTCAAATGTATTCATTGTTCCTTTCATACACATGTGTAAGTTATACATATGCATGGCATGATTCTCTAGCAATATTAATTATTTGAGGTCATTTCAAAAAATTCCCCAAGTTATATCATTGAATTGTAAAAGCATGTAGAACCTTAATCTACTTCCAAAATACTTAGGGTAGAAAAATGATTAAAATTGAAATGTGTTCATTCTCTCACCTCCTAGATTGATGCTTACTTTATTGGATAAGAAACTCAAAATCTTGAAGGAATGAGAGGATAAATTTATAAAGTGTATATGAAACTAGATATATATGTACATACAAATCATAAATAACACTTTGTATAGAGGTTGCTTGTAATTTGAGTTATACATGTGGACATCCAATATTCACCCTAAAATTGAAAATATTTGAGCCCTAGTTGAGTGTGTCATTTTGGAGCATCTACACTAAGACCATGGAATTAGAAAATGAGATTATTCAAAGCTTAATATGTATCATTTGGAAAACATATTGAACTTAAAATTCATCCTTGAACATTTTTGGGTGTTGGTAGGGTTGGGTCATGATTGGATTGGTACACTCCACTCATATAATGTGGTTGTGACATTTATCTAACGATATATATTTTGAGAGTTATCAGGACACGTCTAAAAGCTACAATGATTCACATGTAGGCTACATGTACTTAAGCTCTTTCGATTATTTGGATTGGTATATCCCCTTAAGGGTACACATGGACCACATAACAAACAAATTTCCTTTTAAATCTTTCTTCATTTCACGTGTTTAAAACAACTTACTTTTTTAAGGTTAAAACTCTAAACTTCATAAGCTACTCCTAAAAATCCATGTCAATTTCAACAAGTGATTTTAAACATTATATCCCTAAAATTACATCATCGCCATCTAAAAGCACAACATAAAACTTAAATTTCAAAGAATCATTAGGATTAAGGTGTCATCTACCTTAGAAATCCTATGACATAGTTCCAACATCCTTGGATCATGTCCTAAGGCACTTAGGATGTATTGGGAAAATTATTTGTAATATTGAATTCTCGCCATTGTTTGTAGGGTGATGGATTCCACTAGCAACGATAAAAGTGGGTTGTGACCAAAATTATTTAATATTGTTTTCCCACTTATGGACATCTAGAATAAATATTTAATGATTTGAAAAATGGACAAATAAGTGACCTACAGTCTACTCCAAGTGGGAGCATGGAAGAGGCGACAATTGTCTCTTGGTACTGTATGCACCCTAAAATGGTCGCCTAGACTGTGGGCCCCATTTATCATTTTATCAATTTATCAAATTTCTAAATCTATGCTTTGGAACATTTTCAATTCAAATCAATTTCCTAGATCAGATTGTAATTAATTCAATTATTTCAATATTTCCTAAGATTTGATCATTTTTATCTAATTAAAAGATTTAATTTTCTTTTTAATTAAATAAAATTTATCTTATTTAATTAAAAGATTTAATCTCCCTTT
>MU218922.1:35819-47681 GCA_018584345.1 Thuja plicata | reverse complement strand
AATTAAATAAATAAAAATCCCCACTTAAAGCACTTTATTTGATGAAAAATGAAATAAATTAAATAAAAATCCCTTTTTCTTCACATCTTCCTAAGTGGTGGGATTTTTGCCTCTTAATCATAGCCTTCAATTTTTGTCTCTTAATCTCAACCGTTCACTTTTCTTTATAAGGAAACCTCTCCTTCTCATTTGATAATCATCGATCATCCACAATTATAGTATTGTTATGCTACAGGTTTGGAGAGCAACTTGGAGGAGAATTTGAGCACTTTGGCTTGGATATTGCAACTTCTCTCTTCTTGTCTTCTTCTTCTTCTTGCATCCATGGCTATTCATGTAGATTAGATTCATATTAGATTAAATTCATATTTATTTTCATAGATTAATCATGCATTGTTATCATTTAGATTAATTTTTTTCCATGCATTGTTATCATATGGAGTAGATCTCATTTTCATGCATTGAATCTCTCATTTCATGGTTTACTTGCATAGGCACTAACTAGGTCAATCTGAGGCCTCCATTACACACCTTTGCACTCCATGACTAGAGAGCTATGAGTCGATATTTGAGGCCTCATTCTTGAGCAACCTTGGATGGAATGATTCGTAGAAGTGTGACACATTTTCATCACAAAGGTACTCCATAATTTATAACATTTAACATAATGTTTATCTTGCAAATATGGGCACCCAAGTTGGAAGGAAAGTATTGGAGCCAAAACTGGTGTCTTTTCTAGTTCCAATGAGGCATTACAAGGGTTGTGGTCATTAGGAATGAAGAGGCTTCTTCTTACATTTTTATTGGTGGTTTTGGACCTCTTGTCATTCTATAAATTCAGTATATGAAATTATGTGTAACAATTGAATGGAGATCTCTCAGTGGGAACAAAGGAAAAGTAGAAGGCATAAGGAGATTGTTCACATGTACATAGGTGTTTCTATGTTGGAGGAAAAGAAGAGAATGTAAGTGATTGTATTGTAAGCACATTTATTGTTGATAAAATAAACTTGGCCTCTTCTCTTGGTAGATTTTTTCCTGCGAGAGTTTCTTCATTAAGAAGGACCTAATCATGGTTTTCCATGTTAAGGAAACTTAATTTTCAAATTTTCATATGGACCTCAAATTTTCATGTTGAATTTATCCAAGCCTTGTATTTGATTCTTTGATTAGTTTATTGAATAAAGATTGATCTTCATAATCTTTGGTATTGAACTTGTTTTTTTCCCAACAAGAATAACTCTTTATGCAAAGGATAAGCCCTTCTAATGCATGCATGGTGACAAAGGTGACACATATCAACAATATTAATGTTAACAGGAGGAAATGTGTACTTGACAAAACCAGGTTTAGGCACAACTTTAAATACAAGAAGTTAATGAGCTCTTCTAAAGTCAATCAAAACTACAACTTTTCTTCATTTAATATATCCCTTTCACTTATAATGTAGATTGAATATATGATTCTTCTCTTTGTTAATAATGTAATGGGTTACTCAATATTTTTTCTTTCAAATACATCTTCTAACAAGGATCATCAATTCTTCCTCATTTACAAAGTATGGGAAGTCACCATCCACCTTAATTGACTAATTTTGACTTTTATTAGAAAATTCATAGTCATGAGACCATGACACATTTCATGAGAAACCTTATTTGGATAGAGGTTACTATCTATAGAAAATTTAATCCCATTTGAGGTGATCATCTTGAGAGTACTATGTTATCTTGTTGGAGTGGCCAGGGATGCCTTCCCTTTTTCCCATCTTTTAAAGATTTTTTTGCAAGACTTTGAACATGATACTGATTAAGAAAATTTCTTGGGTTATAAGAGCTTCGACATGACCCTTTAATTGTTCTTGAAATCCACCAAGAAATAAGGAAGCTTGTTGTGGAGTATACATTCACCAAACTCACAATTCATGATCTTCAAAACTTTGTACTAGGGTCACCGACAAACACATGTTATCCTTTATAAAATAAGGAAGCTCCAAATACTTCTCATCTATAATATTTTTCCAAAAAGCATCTCTAATCAATTTAGAAAATTCCTATTGGAAATGAGCAATTCCTCACATTCACCATTTTATCCATCCAAGTATTAGTGATACCACCATTCATAGGAATATTGAATTACTTCCATATTTGTGGTGGGGCACACTCAAATTCATTTCTATATTATATAACCATTCCTTCTAAATGAATTTTTAGCATACAAATGGAACTTTATTTTTTGGTGTCCAATGTTGTGGACATGTCTTGGTGTAGTCTTGTCCACCATCCTTTCTTAGTGTCCTATAAGCATTGATATCATAGTATCCTTGAAAGTATTTGTTTTGGACCATATATGCCCTTTAGTACCTTCTGATGAGATCATCATTGAAGTCTTAAACCTCCCGATAAGGGAACTAGTGTGGTGAAGGATATGCATCATGGGTTATCCTTCATAAGCTTGAGGAGATGGTGGAAATACGTGCTAAAAACTATAACATGACTCAACTTCATGGCACCAACTATGGTGCGACATCTTTGCACCCACTGACCTTTGCCCATCTACATGGGCATCTAAATGTCCATCACACCTCTTTAACAAAATTTGTATATGATTTTGTCTTGTCTGTCTTGTCAGTCACACTATAATCAATAAAAAAATTTATGTCTAAAAGTTTTATATTATTTAGTATCTTTTTCAATCAACAATAACATTGTGTGTGTGTGTGTGTGTGTGTGTGTGTGTGTGTGTATTTATGTATATATGTATATATATTTGTGTGGTAAAATGTGTGATTATAATTTGCAACCAAACACTTCAATAAACCATTAAATCAAAGGGGTTAGAATCAAAATGGAGATCAAACATAGCATAAAACCCTTGAAACCGTCTTATTGCTTCCTAGTTGAAGCGAGTGTGATTATCATGAGTTGCCCATTAGATTGGACATGGAACATCAATGAATTGAATACTCCAAAATGGAAGATTCAATGCAAGATGGAGAAAGATGCATAGACTTGCATACTTTGCTCTTGAAATCCTTGAAAATGAAAATACATGAACTAGAAAACTAAATTCATAACAACTATAAGAAATGAAAGTAAGATGCAAGCTTAATATATCAAATGAGAACAACAATGCATCTACATTAAGTTATGAAAGGAAACTAGAATGCCATTAAACTAAGAGAATGAATCTTAACAATGCAAGAATGCAAGTAAGAACTATGAGTGCACAAATAAACCCTAGAATGAAAATAACATTATAACTCTACTCCAAATATTCTTGTTATGAATTAAAAAGGGAGCTATCCCTTTTATAAGAGATTCTGAGAAATGAGTGGTTGAGATTAAGAGGCAAAAGGGAATGATCAATGGTGGAGATGCAACTTCCCTCAATCCATGTGAGCTAAGTGTAATGCTTTTGATTGGTCAACCCTTGTGGAGGATAAGACAAAATTGGTATTTTCCCTTTTATTTGTTTTATTTTGATTTTTGAGTGCACACCCATGTGTGAATGGGTTCACTTTTTATTTAAAGGACTTAGGACTTTTCGATTTGTCCCAATGATTTGTGCATTTTTAATATTTAGGCTTGGATGATTGATCATTTGATTCAACAAGTTATGATTGGGATTATGTAAGAAAATTTGATCAAGTGTTCTTATAATCAGAGTCTAGCAATAATGTCTTAGATTTTAGAATTTATTAAGACCAAATAATCATAAATAGGGGCTATTGGTTTGCTAGACCAATTTTACGTGTTTACATTTTCCCCTCTTTAACTAATGTGTGATCGATCTAGGAACACATTGAGTCAAAGAACATGTGAAGCTTGATCGAATTTGGAAATAGCTTGATGTGAAGTGATAAAACTATTCCATAGATTAGAATCAATTTTGAACTTGATCGAACAAAGATTGATTGAAGACTTGAAGATATCAGCTTCGGACCTGATTGAACGAAGATTGATAGTATTGACTCTGATCTTGATTGAATGAAGATTGATAGAGATTTGTAGGTATCGGCTTCAGACACAATTGAGCAAAGACTGATAGAAGATATTTGAGGATATCAGCTCTGGGCTTGATTGAGCGAAGAGTGATAAAAGAGTCTGAGCATCCAACTTGTTGTGAAGCGATGAAACTAAATGTTCACCCTCCAAGAAGATTTACCAATTTTGGATTAGGTTTGAATGATGAATCAACCTGATGTGGTGCGATGAGACTGATTGTGATTTAGTTGATTGATTGGGGTAATTAACTTGATATGGGTTTTGATGAAACCAATTACTAGATTGGGAGGAGTATTACCTGATTGATATGGTGCGATGAACTTGGTATGCCTCTGGAGCTTTGAGATTTTTTATGTGCAGTGATAAGAATCACTTGATTGGTTCTTGATTTAAGTTAGGGCCTGATGCCCCTAGAGATTGAACTTGTTGATGTGACTCAAATTGTTGATGAAATGGTACTGCCCCCTCGGGAATGAAATTGAAAGGAGGGGAGGCACAAGCTCGATAGATTGAAAAGGTATTGAGAATTGAGATGCAAGTCTATTTGAGGTCTGGTTGACCAATTTTGACCAAGAGTTGACTTTTATTTTTGGATTGGAGAGGGAAATGTGTGAGGAAATTGATCAAGGGGAATCTCAAATCAGAATCTTGGGAGAGAGCGCCAGCAATCAACTGCATTTGTGGAAAGTAGGTTAATGTGCATTTTTAGTATTAAAATGTCATCATATTTTGATTTTGGTCCCAAAAATGGATTCAAAGCGGTCCGATTAGCCAAGGGTGAAATTTTCACATCCATCGTGGCACTTTGAAAATTAGGTCAAAATCCTTATATAAGGCCGGGAGGAGTCATTTTCAAATCATTTTCATCGTCCGCTTATGAGTTTTGAGAAGCTTTTCTGAGTGAAAATGGTGGTCCTGATAGAAAATCATCATTTTGAGTGCATGCGACGGTACAGACGGTCATAGGACTACCCACCTACAGTGAGTAACTGATAAACTTTGATCTTTGCATTCATTTTTGCAATTTTTCAAAGATTTTTAATGTTTTTATGCATTTTTAAGTTGTAGGTCCCAGTTCATCGTACGATCCAGTGAGAGGGCTCGTACGAAAAACTAGAAAACTATCTTTTGTCATCTGAGTCCATTAGTTTTTTTGCACAGGGATCACCCATCTATCGCATGACAACATTCATAGAAGCCCACTTTGTCGTTTGGCTTTATTAGATTTGTCATTTCATAGTGTTTTGTCATTCCACAAGCAATCCTGACTCGTATGGATTTTGGTACCAATGCCCTTTGTCTATACTTTGTCATTTGGGAAACAATGGTACTTTTGAATTTTTCTTATGATTGATTGCGTGTTTTCTTTCTTTTGTAGCATGTTTGATAATTTGTCTGATCATTTCTTGTTGAGCTAATTTTGATGTCGTTACTATTTTTTTTCATTGTTTGTTCTCTTACAGGCAGATTTACTAGATATTCATTTTCGCTCCACTTATCCTCTTACATGCGCTTGGTGAGGAACCTATCTGATGATTAGAGGGGTCATATGAGAGACTATGGTTTTGAATGGTTATCTCAGATGCCTAACATCCAGGTTAACCATGGAATTTTGATAGCTTTGGTGGAGAGATTCCAAAGTGAGGATAATAATTTCCATTTACCGACCGGGGAAATGACTATCACTCCCGAGGACATATATAGGATTCTTTGAATTCCGTTCATAGGAGAGCGGATATAATGTGATGTAGGATCACAGTTAGGTACAAAGGCATTGATTTGAGTGTTTTATGATCACATGATCATGAGTGAGGTCATATCCTGCGATGACCTAATGAGCCAGTATGGGACCACCTTCCCACTGGAGTGTGCGATCGCAGGATACATAGGGTGCTTCCTGATCACAGACAGTAGCTAGTAGCGGTTCCATTGTGGATGGGGAAAGGTACTAGAGAGATTGTCTACCCATCCAGAGAGATTGGGTTGGGGTTAGTGCCTTCTCGCATGCATGTACCATGAGATACATTAGATCACTTACAGGAGAGTACAAGGGATGGCTGTAGGAGTGCTAGTGCTAAAGATATGGGTCTGGGAGCAACTTTCCATTGGCAAGCCAGTGACACATGATCCACAATAGAGTGGATAGCCCTACATATAAAGGTCTATAGGTTTCCTTACATAGCCCCACCTGGGGAAGACTGACTATTGGAGGCGTTAGTTAGATGATCTTAGCTTGGTAGTCTGGAAACCATATGTACGGACAGAGACCTAGAACGAATGGAGAGACCAACATCAAGATTTCTTTGTTTCACATCCTTTACTTGGGAGCAAATCTAGTGTCGTTGAGAGATTCATAGTAGGCTGAGTATTACGATAGTATGGTCGTACACAGAGCATTCCACAGGAGTCTACAACATATGCTCATTTTGTTGATGAGGAGTGGCAAGGATGGTCGGTGAATTTATCTCCAGCTCTCTTCACACAAGAGTTGATAGGTTTACATAGGATTGTTTTGGATTACTTAAAGGATATCATAGATGTGGGGGTCACACCCCAGTACAAAGATCATTCCACTCATCACCCCTTCCCTAGATTCATAGATCCAACAGAGAGTATCGCGGATTGAGTAGGGAGATGTACCTCAGAGGGCTAAGGTGGAAAAGGGGCCAGACAAAGTACCACAAAGAGGTATGGCTCCTTCCAAAGCAAGGTTTACTATAGGTGCCAGTACCAGCAGGGCACCCTAGTCAGACAATAGTGTCAATGCAGGGAGGGAGGTACCATTGGTTCCATAGGATTTGATATCCCAGCACCACAAGCAGATGAAGAGATGAGAGATGCTCAGTCGGATCTCAATCTTGATGAGGCCGTCAAACAAGTTTGGCAGCGTAGGGTTGCATAGGAACATGTCGAGGAGGAGGGAGCACCACAAGAGAAGTCTCCTCGGGATATTATTAGGACATTGAGGGGACGGGTATGAGAATTACATACCCATCTTGCAGTGCACAGTCCCAGATCACAGAGCGAGATTGAGTGATCGCAGCCATGACGAGAAATTCCAGGGGTTGCAGAGTCAGGTGATATATCATTCTAGTAGGGCATCCTACTATGTAGCAGCATACAACGCAATAGTTCCTACAACACAGCAGGTGCCACCTTATACGCGGTACTTGGCATGATCTGAGGGAGAAGGCCCTCCACATAGAGCATATGCTCCTCCACCTCCACCCCTGATGGTGGAAAGGGAGTAAGTGATACCTGATTGTCCCCCTTTCTGTCTTATCCCCTTCTGATTTTTTTGGAGATCCACACGATTTACTAGATTTATTTACATCGAGGATGCACATTTTTTCTTGAGATTCTAGAGCACACTTTTTGTATACATTGGGCCTTTAATATATATATATATATACGATGACTGTCTTTGTACTCCATGTGTTGTCTTTTTGTGATTTATATGGTCTTGATGAATCTGTTTCTTTTTTTAATATCATGGAACATGTGCATGTAGATAGTTTTTATTCTTCATAGATAATATGTTGCTTACTGTGATGACTACACATCTTGTTCTTGTTGTTACTAACCATTTTTGCGTAGATAGGTAACCTTAAGGAGATGAAATGCAGTTGATTGCTTCAATGAAGGATTCAGGGAAGAAATTGGTTAAAGGAATAGCTCAGTTTTAGAATTTCTTTGATGAGTTTTTTTTTATAATTTTATTTATGAAATTCTAAGAATAAAAATGTAATCTAAGACGTGAGTAGTCAAGTCACTGATTATGGCAGTCCTTAGTTTCATCATCATGTGTTTGGGACATCGGAGCCAATACTACCCTTACTGGTGCCACTGCAACCATAAGAATATGAATATGGCTTTCATCGGATGAAATATGGGAGACAACATAAGCATCTAGGTATAGGAACCAAGATGACCTAAATTTTGTCTCCATTTGATTTTGTAAAGAGACACCAGTACCGAGGCATTTAGAGATAATGTAACCATGAGTGTGTCTTTACGTAAACATGCATAAATAACAGACAAGGAGATAGCTCCAACCTCACCTTAGCACGCAAGTAAGTAGGATAGAGGGATGTGAGGCTTATCCACCTGAATATGGAAGCTCTTACCACATACACCCTATTTACTTGACGCAAGGATCATTAGGACCACACCAACAAGCATAAATCAAAGAAAATAATATGAAATTCATTGATAACAGATAGCATCCAAGAAAATATCATCAAGCATCCATTCTGTGTAAGTTGTTAGTGTGGGTGTTGCGAAACACCTCTATGTTGGTTTGTGTGTTATTGTGCAAAGTTTGTAAGTTTTGTCTGATGTGTGTTTAAAAACATAGGTTTGTCCAAAAGAGAGTGTTGAGAAACATTGTTTGATTAAGGTGTTGGAAAACACCAGTGTGTCAGTGGTAAACTGTCTAGGTGGCTAGAAGACCATGATAGAAAATGAGGGAAAAGACAACTGACAAGGTATGCAAAAGAAAGAACCAGGATGCAACCCTAGGACTCAAGAGGATGATTTGTTCCAAATGTAAGAGGTCAGCTTTAGTATTTGCGTGCAAGGTCAAGATAATCAAGCAACACGTTGATAGAAAGAGCGTTGATTACAAGTGATGCATGTTTGCCAGTTCTCACCACTTGACAAAATTTCTATTTTTCCTACCAAGGCGCTTGTTCCAGGTTTTCACCAGGGCACTTTCTTGATTTTTCATTTTTTTTGTTCTTTTTTCAATTTTTCTCTTTCTTTTTTATTTTTTTTATTGATGCATCGACGCGCCTGTTTCTAGGTTTTCACCAAGATGATCAATTTTTTCAGGACTTTTTCCAAATTTTTTTAACTTTTTTTATTTTTATTGTTTTTTATATTTTTTCAGGATCATATATGTATGTACATGCTTCTGGCCAGTAAGAATTCCTCAAGTGTAGAACTTCTTCAGGTGTAGAGCATTAATGGGGTCAGTAAAAGTTTCCCCTTCTAAAGTTGATAGTTGACAGGCTCTAGAGCCAAATGATACAGTGATCACAAAGGGACCCAACCAGTTAATTTCAAACTTCCCCTTTTGTTCATGATGTTGTTCATTCTTTGGATTCTCTTTAAGTACAAAGTCACCAACCTAAAATTCTTAGTGTCGTACCTTCTTGTTGTAGACTTGAGACATTCTCTTCTGATAGACCCTTAAATGGTCAAATGTTTATCTTCTATATTCATCAAGTAATTCTAGCTCCTAGATTTTGTAAATCTAATAGTCTTCATCGGTGATCAGTCCATGCAAGTTAAATCAGAGTGATGGTATTTCTACCTCAATGGGCAATACAACTTCTGCGCCATATACCAAGGAAAATGGTGTTGCCCCTGTAGGTGTGCAGATACTAGTTTGATAGGCCCACATAGCTGGAATGAGTTGAAGATGTCAGTCTGTTCCTATCTTGTTGACTGTTCTGTGCAGGATTTTCAATATGTTTTTATTGGAAGCCTCAGACTGTTCGTTTCCTTGAGGATAGTAAATAGAGGCACAGTGTTGAGTAATTTTGAATTTTTTCACATAAATCATCCATATCCTTGTTTTAAAATTGTCCTCCATTGTCTGTGATGATAGAGGAGGGTATCCCACATCTACAGATGATATAATTCAAGATGAACATGGATACTTTCTTCGTAGTTCCTTTAATGAGAGGAACTGCTTCAACTCACTTTATGAAGTACTCAGTTGCAATGATAATAAATTTGTGTCCTCCACAGGAAGAGGGATATATTTTCCCTATCAGGTTGAAGGCTCATTGTTGAAATGGCCAGTGGGTGATAAAAGGTAACAGCTCTCGCGCGGGAGCATGAATAAGGTTACCATGGGTCTGACATTTTTTGCAATCTTTAGAAAATTGGATAGCATCCTACTCCAAAAAAGGCCAGTAGTAGCCTACTCACAATATTTTCTTAGCTAACGAAAGGTCATTCGAGTGAGACCTGCAGATACCTTTGTGGACTTCTTTAAGTGCATGCTCGGATTCGTCACATTCTAGGCACCACTAGTATATTTGAGTCCTTTTTTCAACGGCTATGTGTCACAATTCTGACACTACCCCGTTGGGCAAGCGACACAGGCCAGTGTTGCAATTTTGGTGTCGGAACCACCGACGGCTATTATGTGTGTCGTCAGTGTGACAGAAATAATCATCGCAATAAGCACTGGCTATGTTGTTTAACATGTCTTTGTTACACTTTAATACTGTTGGAATTGCAATGGGTGTACGACGGATATGTTGTACATGTGACATCCAGTTGTCGGCAATTTCTGACATCTGGCCGTCGCATGTATAGCTTGAGCATCGGACGTTCTCAGGTTATGGTCGTAATGGTGATGGTATTCTATATTATTAAAAAATATATAATGAGCTTCACTTTTTTTTTACCAGATGAAAGTGTATGGTAGTTGATATCACTAGTTTGATTCCTTCAAATGAATTTGTAGTGGTAATAGCCACAATTACCCTTGTCTAAATAATCTACCAGAAAGCTGCAAGATAAAGCAGACCTCTTTTAGGACATTGATGCTTTGAGAGCTAGGGCATCGTTTATATTACCTTCCAGGCATTGTGTGAAGTGTTTGATCTCTCTTTATTTGTTTTTTTGTTGATATTCACTATGTGGCACTCCCTGTTTATGATCATTTCATGAGGAAATGTCTTAATGAATCGCGGGCTGCAAGCTATGGCATCATGCATTGTTTATGAGCTCACTGTTTGAGCACCACATGACCCTGTTATGAGCTCTGTTTGTTATATACATATACATATATATACATATATATGTATATACATATATACATATACATATACATATATATGTATGATGGTATTGTTGTCATTGCATGCTTGTTGTTGTGCACCATATATTGTTGCACCCTACTATCGAAACCCCAATGTTACACCCTAGTATATTGTTGCACCCTAGTATCGAGATCTGCAAGTTTGTGCACCCTACCTTTTGCTGCAAATTTATCTCTGCATACAAATTATTAAATTTAATGAAATACAAGTAGAAGAGTACAAACCAACAAGGGTAGAAACAAAAATGACCAATAAACAAATGCAAATTACCAAAATGGAAGACAATGTCTGGAAGAGTACAGACCAAACTAATTCATATGCAACACAACATTTTGAAAATTGAAACAAAAATATGATAAAATGAACTAACCTGAACAACATATTTATGATTTTTTTTTTGGTGATTCGAGGTGCTTAATGGAGCAAACCAAAGTCTGTCATCTATAAGTAAATACGGAAATCAGCACACAAACTCGCGGAAATAATGCCCACATGATGCAATCACTCCACAAAACAGGCATAGTCAGCTACCAAAAAATGTAAAAGGGAAAACAGAACTACAATCAATATTATATCAAAGGAAAATGAAAGGTCTAGATTTTTCCAATCGTCTTGCCACCATATTGAACATTTCAAACCGTTGATGTTAAAGTGAAAAGTTTTTCTTAAGAGAAGGAATGCCTTCGGCATAATAAAACTAGTTTCGTAAAGAGATGCAAACTATGTAAAATATTGGTAAGGGTTGGCAAGATCAAGGAAGAACTCAAAATTACAAGACCTATGGGCCAGACCTAATGCCTTAGGGGCTCATCATAGATGGCCTTGCCTATGTAACTCACAGAGACATCATAGTTTGGGTTTAACTTTAAAATCAGTCTTTTAAAGGATGGTAGAATTGGTTATGCAACCCCTTTCTAGGGTAGAGTCCCCAGACAGTGTCTCCATTGGCTGCCACCCAATTAGGTGAACAAGGATGAGATCCTAATTAGATTCTACCTACAAATAAGTTATACGTA
>MU218922.1:14413-35650 GCA_018584345.1 Thuja plicata | reverse complement strand
TTATCTTAAAATCTAACATATTAGTATACCATGTATATAATTTAATCATATCATGCATTCCTTTAAAAATATACCAAAATATACCTTTAAAAATAAGAGTAACTATAATAATTTTATTATTACAACACCAAGACATAAACATCATTCATGATCAAATAAGTTGCCTATTAAATGAGAATCATTTCTTTTTTGAATTTTTCTTTCTTTTTCTAATTCTCTAAAATCTTGCAGAGGCATATCCATCTCGACATCGTCATTTCTTTTCACCCGTGGACGTGATCTCATTGTCCTTTGCAAAGGCGGGCCCTCTACAATAACAAATAAAAGGGTTAAATTAAAAACATATTATCATAATTGGGATTAATTTAAAAACATATTATCATAATTGTTACAAGAATTTTAGTACGTTAAAAAACATAAACATGATGCTCTTTACCTTGTGCAACCACATCTTCTTTCTCGACGGCTTGAACCTCAACATGCTCATCGGGAACCTCTGAATTTTCTGCATCTGCAATTATAATTAAATTTTTATTACTACGCTAAATTCAATTTAAAATGTTTACTTGTATTAATAAATCAATAATCAAAATTCGAATAGAAAATGTATACCTTCGATTCTACAATGCACATCTGAATCGACGCCTATGTCGTGCTCGGATGGTATTTCAGGATCGGCAGACTGCATTCCAATGTAAATAATTAGTGCATTTATCGACAATATATACATATAAATACAAGGCAAATATTACTGAGAAATGTTAATCATTCAATTTAGTACATATAAATATAATCACTTTAAAGTTTTAAACAAATATATAATCATTGTTTCCTTACTTAAAAAAAATATATTCACTTTATGTTGGAACTTAACATCAAATAGAGTAATTGGTAAAGTATTCAACTTGAAATAAAAATCAATTGGCTTATTTACCTGTTTGACGGATCCACTAGAAGAACATTGCGCACTCTTTGATCGGAATAGTTCAGCCATGACTGTATAGCCTTGTTTGTAGCCTACTTTCTTGTCCTCTTCTGAAATATTTTGTTTGAACTCCAAGGCCTACATTTTTATTGTACGTAGTGAATTTCATCAAAATTAAATTGATTAAAATTTATAAATATTTGCATACGGTTTCTCATTTACTATTACTTACAATTCGTGCAGCAAGTTTTGAATATCCACCTGAGCCGAGCTTGTGTTGCCTGTGCTTTTGTTTTCATGCTTATGTTGCCTTTGATGTGTCAGGCAACCTGTGTGATGTTTGAAATATGTTAGATCACCTAGGTACAAAGAGTAAATAGTACATAATTTCATTATTAAGATTATCACGTACCTTTTTTCCTCAGGTGATACTATTTGTCCTTCATGTCTTGAGCGTCTCTCAAGTGCATCCTTTTTAAGATTCTCCCACTCATTAATAGGAACATAGGGGGGCCGCTCGTAATAAGGGTTGCGTTATATTTGGGTAATGTAGTTGTCCCTAATATACTTCAAATTTTTCCCCACTTTCTCAAGGAGCCTAAGTCTTTGAAAGGCGTTGGGTCCAAAAAGTTTTATCATAGAGTCAATGAGTTTATCCTTTAACTCTTTATCTTTTGATTGCCACCTTTTAAGAAAAAAAACTGTTGGATTCATAAATGAAGTGAAGCTACCTTTTAATATACTTGAAGAAAGGGATGAAAGGAAATCTGATCTAGCAATGAAATCAAAATATGATACCATGTGTGTATGGTCGGCCCAAAAATGCACAAACATTCATCATTAAGTTTTTCATAAAATATATTATTCCTTACAAAATAATAGCAGGATTATTAATTATTTCAAGGGACTACACAGGGGGTTAGTGCATTACATTATGAGTATAAGATTGTATAGTAAAAGAAACGATCAATCTTTAAAGTACCTGGAAGCTAGGCTACTCTCACAGGAAGTCCATCTTCAATGTTCACGAGCAATTGATCACACTTCTCTATTGTCCCCGTACATGCAACACGAGGACATCCAGGAATTCCAGCATCGCCTTCTACATAAAATGAATCCAATATTAAAAAATTCCCCCTAAGAAAGAATAGTTCAAGTGAAATAAACACATGATAAATGAGAGAGAAAAAGATGAATCTACCTAGCAATAATAGGCGTTTCCAGCGCATCTGTGGCCAAGCTACGTGTTGCCGACATTGCAGGTGGCAGTACCTCTGTGGTTTTGATCCTCGTAGCAGGTGGCGTAGTGAACATAGGATCAATAGTAGGTGCTGAAAAATAAGATTGTTAGAGTAACAAAATATGGACAACCATGGACAAGATTGTTAGAGCTATTAAAAAAAATATTGTTCGAGAAAAACACAAGTGGATGATAGAAAATGCGATCTACTTGAACCGCCTGAAGTATTTGCATCTGGGGCACGACCCTTAAATGTTTTTAGTGTCCTCTGTAGAAATAACACATATGTATTTTATTAATGACATAAATAAAAGAGTATACTATAAAAACCATTATTGAAATTTTGTTATATTTAAAAACTACATTAATACTTACTATATAAGTCTAAACACGGTGATCCAACTCATCCTCTCTCATCAGTATTTCAGGATTCTGAGTTTGAATATCTTCCAATCGAGTTAACTCTCTTGAAATTGTATGAAGGACCTTTTGTAGTGCAACCACAGGATCAACGTCTGATGAAAAATCAACAATGAATGGATCCTGCTCATCCTGTGGCTCCTCATGCACAACTTGTTCCTTTCCCTTATTTTGATCACTCATTTGTGAGAACAATATTATTAGCACTTTATTTAAAAGCTATCCAAAATAGTAGTGAATAATAAAATATGCATTAACATTTTTCTTGTATGTGCATTTGTACAACAACAATGAGTTTTACCTGTCGGGAAGAAGAAGTCTCATTGGAACCATCATCGTCGTGCATATCGTGTGGTTGTTGATCCATACTATAGACCTGTATTTAAAAAATTAAAAATGATTGAGACATGTTAAAACACGTTCTCTCATGCTAAATTATGTTGAATAATAGACAATTATCAGAATGCTTCAATTAAAAGAAGAGAGTTTTTTTAATTTTTAAACAATTTTAAATGGTGCATAGTGTGTACCACCTCATCCATGATAGTGGATTTTTTTGTATCTATGTGATTCAAATTGTAATCGACAAGCAGCTCTTCGCCTCCATGTATTGATATGATCGCACATAGAAATCTTTGATTTCCCTCACGCGCCTCAAATATGCAATTGGGTTCTTCTTAGTTGACGCATGTCGTGTACTGTTTATAAAACCTGCAATATTCTCTGATGCCACCAGCCTTCCATCAATGTATATAGCTATTGTTTTAATTTGTTCACTGACTTTTTGTTGTATATAATTTGCCGCGAGTCCATACCTACACATACTTTTTTGATATCTAACAATCTGCATCCAACTACTATAATCATAACAAGGTCTGACATACTCCATCAATTCAACAACTTTGTTGTAAAAGACCTTTATGCCATCCATGGAAAATAGACCCAAACCATGTATTGAAGATGGCGCTTTGCGATATATCCTCTCTCTAACACAAAAATCAGTGTTTATTGAAGGAAGTTCATCGGGGACCCATTGTTTTTGTAGATGTTTGTACCTAAAGGGCACCTCGGAGTTGCCTTTTCTCTCATCATCATAAGAACATGACCCCCCTTGAGCAAGGAAAAATTCCATGTATTTATTGAATTTATTTATGATCTTTTGACCTCGAGTCGATCTCCTTGATTTAGACATACTAAATGTCTCACTTTCTTCTTCCATTCCTACATTTTCCTCGCTTGAGGAAGACAAATCTAACAAATACCTATTCACTGGTACCTGCACTTCATGAAATGAGAGAGACAGGTGGCAATGAGATATATATTTTACAAATGGTAAAATAAATTAATCTCTATGATGTGTATTGACTTATACATGACAATCCATGAGACTGTGTGGGATACCTGACAAAAGATAATAGTTATATAATCAGACAAACATAGTTCACTCCATAGTTTTTATTATATCTTGTGAAGGACATTATACATTGTTAAAATTATATATTTATACTTTCAGATTTAGCTAACTTTATTGCAGGGAACAAAGAGAATCCCCTATGATTTAACATCATTGATGTGCAAGGAAATAGGAAATTATCAGAAGTAAATCCCATAAGATAGTATTTAGAGATTAAATACACTCTTTTAGAATGAAATTTCTTTTGACAAAAGATCAAAGATATAAGTAGGACATATAAAATAAGGTGAATAAGAGTAGTTAATTAGATATTCACGATAAACCAAAAATGCCATTAATATGAAACCCTAAGCATATTAGTGGAAAGAGTACAGATTTTCACCCAAAACAATCGTTAAAACATGCCAAACATCTGGCATAATTGTACATTTCATTCATGTCATTGATATTCTTCTTCATCCATCTCATCATCAAGATCATCGTCGTTGACGAAATCATCACCACCACTATCATCATCGTCATCATCATCAGCATCATCATTGTCGTCGTCATCATCCTCGTCCTCATCATTGTGATCAGTAGTAGCATCATCATCCTCTTCTTCTTCATATTCTTCTTCGACTAACTCTCGATCGTGATCATCATCTACATCATCATCCACTTCTTCCTCTTCCTCGGTATCTTCTTCTTCCATCACATTATACTTTATTGGCCTTCCTCTTGGATCATGTCTAACAACAAATGACCAGCCCGATTTATGTGGAACCTCCGAGTAAAATACCTGCTCGCATTGGCTTGGAAGAACATAGAGATCTTCCCCAACTGGCTCAAACAACCTTGTATTAATCATTGGAAATCCACTGTCATGTTCAATAACAGTTCTATCAGGATCATTTTGATTCAAACGTAGTCTGTACCATTTCACGACAAAGAGAACTAATTTGAATGAATTAAAGTCGCGGTCAAGTATATCAACCAAAATACCATAGTATCGATTTTGTGACTCTTGAGGATGTAAGTCATTTCTAGATGAAATATTGGTCACCTGGAAGACTACACTTATCTTAGAATCACAAGTTCTCTTCGTGTCATCCAAATTTTTGATGCAAAATTTATAACCATTGCATAACATAGCCTTGTGGTGTTTCACCTACAATAATGTCAAACATGTATAAATTATTACATCACGAGTTGAAAAACATACAGTTGATTAACAAATTTATAAGTACCTGGTGATCTCTTAAACCATATGCTAAATCTATTTCCTTTTGAGTAACATTGGGATCTCCATTACGATGAGCTTGTATAACCAATGAAGACATAGATTCCCATTTTAATCTATGACCATAATTTTGACATCGTTCAATCCAGACAGTCATCCAATCTTGATTGTTTGCAATAAACAAATGTATTGCATCCCACTCTTTAGCAACTGTACAAAAGTAAATACATGATCAGTTACAACATATTTATTTTGTAGATTAAGAATTAATTAACTACAATAACATCTCATAATTTATTACCTTTCAGTTTCCTAAATCTACCGTTGCCCACCAAGTACTCCCCTTTGAATTTTTTAATGGAGTCGAGACCCCAGAGCATGCAGTGTTTGATCTCTCTTTATTTGTTTTGTTGTTGATATTCACTATGTGGTACTCCCCGTTTATGATCATTTCATGAGGAAATGTCTTGATGGCTCGCGAGCTGCAAGCTAGGGCATCATGCATTGTTTATGAGCTCACTGTTTGAGCACCACATGACCCTGTTATGAGCTATGTTTTTTATATACATATACATATATACATACATATATATATGCATATATGTATATACATATATACATATACATATATATGTATGATGTTATTACTTTCATTGTATGCTTGTTGTTTCTGTGCACCATATATTGTTTTATATATACATTGTTTATTCATTGAGACCGTGACTAGCATGGCATTTGTAATGTATTTGCTATTATTGGATCAATGGTGCCATGTTGTTGAGGTTTTAGATGCATTGAATCACCACTGCCATTCTATTTTGATAGCATGCAGTGTTTGATCTCTCTTTATTTGTTTTTTTGTTGATATTCACTATGTGGTACCCCCCATTTATGATCATTTCATGAGGAAATGTCTTGATGGATCGCAGGCTGCAAGCTAGGGAATCATGCATTGTTTATGAGCTCATTGTTTGAGCACCACATGACCCTATTATGAGCTCTATTTGTTATATACATATACATATATACATACATATATATACATAAATACATATACATATATAAATATACATATACATATATATGTATGATGCTATTGATGTCATTGCATGCTTGTTGTTATTGTGCATCATATATTGTTTTATATATACACTATTTATTTCATTGAGACCGTGACTAGCTTGGCATTTATAATGTATTTGTTGTTATTGGTTCAATGGTGCCATGCTATTGAAGTTGTAGATGCATTGAATCACCACTATCATTCTATTTTGATAGCATGCAGTGTTTGATCACTCTTTTTTTGTTTTGTTGTTTATATTCACTATGTGGTACTCCCTGTTTATGATAATTTCATGAGGAAATGTCTTGATGGCTCACGGGCTGCAAGCTACGGCATCATGCATTGGCTATGAGCTCACTATTTGAACACCACATGACCTTGTTATGAGCTATGTTTGTTATATACATATATGTATATACATATACATATACATATATACATATACATATATATATATATGTGTGTGTGTGTGTGTGTGTGTGTGTGTGTGTGTGATGTTATTGTTGTCATTGCATGCTTGTTGTTGTTGTGCACCATATATTGTTTTATATATACACTGTTTATTTCATTAAGACGGTTACTAGATTGGCATTTGTAATGTATTTGTTGTTATTGGATCAATGGTGCCATGTTCTTGAGGTTGTAGATGCATTCAATCACCACTGTCATTCTATTTTGATAGCATGCAGTGTTTGATCTCTCTTTATTTGTTTTGTTGTTGATATTCACTATGTGGTACTCCCTGTTTATGATCATTTCATGAGGAAATGTCTTTATGGCTAGCGGGCTGCAAGCTACGGCATCATGCATTGTTTATGAGCTCACTGTTTGAGCACCACATGACCCTGTTATGAGCTATGTCTGTTATATACATATACATATATACATACATATATATACATATATATGTATATACATATATACATATACATATACATATATACATATATATGTATGATGTTATTGATGTCATTACATACTTGTTGTTGTGCACCATATATTGTTTTATATATACACTGTTTATTTCATTGAGACTGTGACTAGCTTGGCATTTGTAATGTATTTGATGTTATTGGTTCAATGGTGCCATGTTGTTGAGGTTGTAGATGCATTGAATCATCACTTCCATTCTATTTTGATAGCATGCAGTGTTTGATCTCTCTTTATTTGTTTTGTTGTTGATATTCACTATGTGGTACTCCCCGTTTATGATCATTTCATGAGGAAATGTCTTGATGACTCGCGGGCTACAAGCTAGGGCATCATGCATTGTTTATGAGCTCACTATTTGAGCACCACATGACCCTGTTATGAGCTATGTTTTTTATATACATATACATATATATGTATATACATATATACATATACATATACATATATATGTATGATGTTATTGATGTCATTACATGCTTGCTGTTGTTGTGCACCATATATTGTTTTATACATACACTATTTATTTCATTGAGATTGTGACTAGCTTGGCATTTGTAATGTATTTGATGTTATTGGTTCAATGGTGCCATGTTGTTGAGGTTGTAGATGCATTGAATCACCACTTCCATTCTATTTTGATAGCATGCAATGTTTGATCTCTCTTTATTTGTTTTCTTGTTGATATTCACTATGTGGTACTCCCTGCTTATGATCATTTCATGAGGAAATGTCTTGATGGCTCGCAGGCTGCAAGCTAGGGCATCATGCATTGTTTATGAGCTCACTATTTGAGCACCACATGACCCTGTTATGAGCTCTGTTTGTTATATACATATACATATATACATATATGTATATACATATATACATATATATGTATGATGTTATTGTTGTCATTGCATGCTTGTTGATGTTGTGCACCATATATTGTTTTATATATACACTGTTTATTTCATTGAGACCGTGACTAGCTTGGCATTTGTAATGTATTTGTTGTTATTGGATCAATGGTGACATGTTGTTGAGGTTGTAGATGCATTGAATCACCACTGTCATTCTATTTTGATAGCATGCAGTGTTTGATCTCTCTTTATTTTTTTTGTTGTTGATATTCACTATGTGGTACTCCCTGTTTATGATCAATTCATGAGGAAATGTCTTGAGGGCTCGCGGGCTGCAAGCTATGACATCATGCATTGTTTATGAGCTCACTATTTGAGCACCACATGACCCTGTTATGAGCTCTATTTTTTATATACATATACATATATACATACATATATATACATATATATGTATATATATGTATATATATACATATACATATACATATACATATATACATATATATGTATGATGGTATTGTTGTCATTACATGCTTGATGTTGTTGTGCACCATATATTGTTTTATATGTACACTATTTATTTCATTGAGACCGTGACTAGCTTGGCATTTGTAATGTATTTGTTGTTATTGGATCAATGTTTCCATGCTATTGAGGTTGTAGATGCATTGAATCACCACTGCCATTCTATTTTGATAGTTATGCTAAGGAACTATGTTATAAAATTTCAAGGCATGAAATTTTATAACTGTACATATATTTTATGAGTATGAGCATAAATAATAAGGGTACCAGACATTGCCTGATGTGATGAATTTCTGACCAGGCTATGAATCCAGTGTGCTCCTGTGTGATCCAGAACCTACAAAGAAAAGAGAGATGGGGTTAGATCAAAAAAATATAAACAATGAATGACATCCTATTACTACTGATCCTCATCTACAATTATGCATGTGCATAGTCAAGCCATACACTTCTGAAAGAAAAACGGGGAGTACACATAGTGAATATCAATAGCAAAACAAATAAAGAGAGATCAAACACTTCACACAATGCCTTGAAGGTAATAGCAACGATGCCCTAGCTCTCAAAGCTTGCGGGTCATCAAGCATTCCAAATGCAAAGATGTAAACGAATGCCAGTATTAAACAGTGGGCTCATAAACAATGCATGATGCCCTAGCTTGCAACCCACAATCCATCAAGACATTTCCTCATGAAATGATCATAAACGGGGAGTACCACATAGTGAATATCAACAAAAAAACAAATAAAGAGATATCAAACACTTCACACAATGCCTTGAAGGTAATAGCAATGATGCCCTAGCTCTCAAATCTCGTAGGTCATCAAGCATTCCATATGCAAAGATGTAAACAATGCTAGTATTAAACAGTGAGCTAATAAATAATGCATGATGCCCTAACCTATAGCCCGCAAGCCATCAAGACATTTCCTCATTAAATGATCATAAACGGGGAGTACCACATAGTGAATCTCAATAGAAAAACAAATAAAGAGAGATCAAACACTTCACACAATGCTAGCTTGAAGGTAATAGCAACGATGCCCTAGCTCTCAAAGCTCACAGGTCATCAAGCATTCCAAATGCAAAGATGTAAACAATTACAGTATTAACATACATATTGTGCCATTAAATACACAAATGCCATCAAAATTAAATTGAGTTAATGAGAAGACAAAGCTCGAATGCCTACCTCAAGTCGTGGCTACCATATACCAAGATGCCAATCAGCTTCCATAGTATGCCCTCTTCACGCACGACGGTATGTGATCACGCTAAATTAGAAATGAGCATTTCTTCTTCTTCTTTTTTTGTTTATAATCACATGGGTGTCGTAATTACAACTGTACAGTCACTATTACGACAGCGTCGGGGGTACTTGAAAAAAAAATCACATACAAATGGTGGTGTCGTCGCAAATTGGGGTCGAAATTTGACCCCAGATGTTGTAGTGCACCAAAGGAGAGTACCGTCAAGACCTCTTCTATACACGTCATTAGTCATGATCAAGTAACGTGATGTGTTCCTTATAAGGTTTCTTTTTTTCATTTTTAGATAAGTCAGGGGGTAATTTAGTCACGGAGGTAGTAGATTTGGCTGTAGCAGGAAGGATCAATGCCCACAATTGAGAAAATAATCTAGGATTTAGGAGAGTCTTATGTAGGGAAAGGGAGTTCTTCCACCAGGAATTCATAGCAAAACTGATGCTCCTCCAGTTGTAGCATCGAGGCTAAAGTAGTCGTAGCATCAGCAGCTTTGTTTGTTGCTCTGGGCGCTTGCTGGAAGGTGATGAACATGAAGTATTTCTTAAGATCATCACTCGTTCTTTTATATGGCATGAGATTCTCATCTTTTGTCTGATATTGATCATTGACTTGATTAATTACTAGCTGGGAGTCACCATAGATATGAAATTATGTGATCTTCTATTCAATGGCCATTTTTAGTCCATTTGCCAGAGCTTCATATTCAGCAATGTTACTATTGCAAGGGAACATCATTTTGTATGCTTTAGGAATCTTGTAACCTTGAAGTGTAATAAAAATTACTCCAGCACTAGACCCTTGTTGAGTAAAGGACCCATCAAAGAACATCTTTCATGCGTGCTCTATGAGATGCAGGATAGCTTCATCATGAAATTCTATAAGCAGAGGTTGGTCATTTGTGAGAGGAGCATCTGCTAGTTAGTCATCAATAACTTCTCCTTTGATGGCCTTTCTGTCTAGATATTTGATATCAAACGTACTAAGAATGATGACCTATTTTGGTAGTCGTCCTATGAGGTTCGCTTTGTTCAATAGATACTTCAAAGTATCAAAATTAGCAATCAGCTTGACAGTGAGGAAAGATTTTTCAACAACAGTGTAGTTATGTTCATATGACACCATAGTTCTAATTATGTAATATATGGCTCTTTATTTTCCTGTTTCATCCTATTATGCTAGCAAAGCTCCCAACGATGTGTTTGTAGCTGAAATGTAAAGGAGGAGATGTTTTCTCGGTATTGGTGCCATCAATACGGGTGGATTAGCTAGATATTCCTTAATTTTTTGAAAATGTTTCTTATTCCCTTCATCCCATTTGAATGTAACTCTTTTGTGTAGTGTTCTTGTGAAAGGTTTTTCCTTATCCGCAAGTTGGGAGATAAACCGTCTAATAGATTGAAGCATGCCCTGCAGAGTCCTAACTTTACTGATATTGGAAGGAGGTTGCATTTCCATTATTGTCGCTACCTTTTCAGGGTCAACCTCAATTCCTTTTGCTGAAATAATGTACCCGAGAAGTTTACCAGAAGTTGCACCTAAAGCACATTTTTTAGGATTCATCCTAAGCTTGAATTGTTCCATTCAATCCAGAATCTTTTATAAATCTGCTAGATGAGTAACTCTTCTTGCTAATTTTGTCAGGGTTTCATCTACATAGTCTTCCATGTTCTTGTGCATCATATCATGAAATATAGTAGTCATAGCTCATTGGTATGTTTCTCTAGCATTTTTTAGACTGAAAGGCATGAAATTCCAACAAAAAGTGCCCCAAGCACATGTGAAAGAGGTTTTCTCTTGATCCTTGAGAGCTATCCTTATCTGGTTGTAGTCAGAAAAGCCATCCATTAGAGAATACATCTCGTAACTAGCTGTGAGGTCCATAATCATGTTAACATTGGGTAATGGAAATTCATCCTTAGGGATAGCCTTGTTTAAATCTCTAAAGTTTGTGCAAACCTGAATAGACTTATCATGTTTAGTCACAGGAACATGTTAGAAATACAATCAGCATATGCTATGTCACGGATGAATTCAGCCTTCAGTAGCTTTTCTAATTTTTCTTTGACTAACAGTGTCACATGAGGAAGCATATTTCAGATCTTTTGCTTGATCGGTTTAACTCCTGGAGCAATTGACAAGTGATGGATAATCAAATTTGTGTATAGTCCTGGCGTGTCTGAATAGGAACAAGCAAAGTTGATTTTCTTTTTAATGAAAAATTGGATGAATTCTTGCTTTTCTTGCTCAGATAGAGACAGTGTTAGGTAGATCAACTAAGGTACTTTTGTCATTCCCAAATTAACTGCTTGTGTTGGTTCTATCAATAATGAGGATCTTTCCTAAAGTGATTAGGAAATAGATCAAGTTTCTCATCCTCTGGCGCCTCAAAGAGTTTTTCACCATTGGATACACCTTTTTTTTTTTTTTTTTGTTCTGATACTGCCACAAAGTGGTTTTCACCATCAGACCCCTTTTTTTCTTTTTATTTTTCCTTTTTAGGCTGAGAAACTTGATGTCCCTCTTTGTCATGTTCACGCTTGGTGCACTGGTGGAACAGGTGAAGGGCTCAATGGCATTCAAGTAGCAAGCCAAGGTGTAGTCGGTGGATGCGGGGATTAGGTTCAAAGGTTTCTTTGGGTTCCATTCAATCAACTTGGGATGGACAAGAGGGAAAGATTCAACAGGTTCCAAGGATAGCATCGAGTTATCAAGATCAAATTTTTTGACTGGTAAGAGAAGATATGTTACAACACTCTTCGAAGGACTACCTAGACTGCGATTCATCCTAACATTACTACGGGAACCATTGTTGGTATTGTGCGAGTTTGACTTGACTGACCTAGCATTAGTGTTCTCACTTGCTTCCCAAGCATCCATCTATTCCAAAAAAACACACATTGGCACAACTTCAATTCTTGAAGATGGGATACATGTATGAGGGGTCATGCCAAGATCTGCAAGGCTCCAATTTCTTCCATCTTCCTCCTCCGAGTCTTGATCCTGAACTGTCTGTGAAAGAGTATTCCTACGATTATCCCCAAAGTTCCATTTTATATTAGGCGAAAGAGGAGGCATGTCATCCTCCTTAGAATCTGAGTCAGACTCTTCTCTAGAAGCTTGAGCGGTATTAGAACTTTCTCCTGGTTCAAACTGAGGACCATACTTATGGATAACGTCAATTTCAATGTCAATGGTAGCATCAGAGAATTAATCCTACTCATACTCATTAGAATCAGTTTCAATGGAGTGGGGTAAGTCTAACACATGAGTAGGAGCCACAGTTTACCCCCAGTTAGGATTTTGTTCCTCTAAAGCTTGTCCTACATTGCCCCCATAGTCATATTGAATGTGACTATGGTCGAGTGTTTCCAAATATCGAGAGAGTGGTGATGAAGCGGCGGTATTGTTGTTGGATTCATTGATATTTTCATCATTTTTAACCTCACTATTTGGCGTTGGAGCTAAGCCTCCTCAAGAGCATGCACTCGGTCATTTGAGCAATGGGGAAGGTCAAGCACGTGAGATACAAGAACAAGTTGCCCCCAGTTTGGATGCCTGACTTCAGACTCTATCTCTTGCTCTGGGTCAATCTCTATCATAGATGAGTCATCTTCTTGAGTGGGACTTTTTATATTTTCCTTAGTCATTTGGGCATCTTCTTGTAACAAAGGAGACATGGCCTCATTTGGTTCAAAGTGAGCTCTAGATTCATTCTTGAATGACAGCGGGATATATGGTTCCCCTTGATATCCAGGATCTTGAATATTAAGCAACCTTTCGAAAGAAAGTGGGGTGAGTTATATTTCTTCATCACTCTCGTTCTCAGATATGTCCATGTAAGCACCAGTAGGGATGTTGCTAGTAGAATAATGAAACCTTTGTTCATGGTAGCCCACTCCTGTTTTGTCCATGGGATTCTAGAACTCCATATGTATAGGTTCTAATAATCCTTTATCCTTTCCCAAGGGTCCTTTTCCTTTGTATCCCATTTGTTTAGCGATCCAGTAACCTTTTCCATATTTCTCTGGGAAAATTTCAACATGTTTAATCTCTTGGTCTGGATCTTCACCTTTGTAAATCCATGTTAGGATGAATTTTTCCTCATTTTCTCTGGAGAGAGGAACATGAGCCTTGACCATACCAGTCCCTTCATGTATCTCTAGTTTCTGACCGCTTGATGGTTTGAAGAATGATGATGGCATCCCGTAAGATCTGGGGGACGTAGGGAGGTTAGTCATGGACAACTGATACTCTCCCATGCTTGTGTTCTTAATTTGCAATTTATCCTCAAAACTCTTCATGAGTGCTATGTGAGAGTTTTCAAATGTTGATCATGGGATGCTTCCTTGTTATGAGGGACCATGCTCTCTGCCTGTTTCAATGCATTACAAGAGTATGTGTTCTCAGCTGAGATAAAAATCTCCACCCCGTTGTGTGGGAACTTCACACATTGGTGGTACCTGGAGGGAACAACCTACATGTCATGGATCCAGGGTCTCCCTAGCAAGATATTGTATGCCAAAGGTAAGTATAATACTTGGAAAATGACATTTCATTCAACTGGTCCTACTCTGATGGGTAGCACTACTAGTCCTTTTGATGACCTTTCCTCCTCGTCATATGCTTTTATGGTAACTTTCCTTCTGGGATCAATAGCATGTTTGGAGAAACCTATTGTTGTCACTAACTTGAGAGTACGGATGTTCAAACTAGCGCCTCCATCTATCAAAACGTGTTTGACTCTATGCTTATGGATTAGGACCTCTATATGCAAAGGCTGGTTATGTGGGTGACTAAGTGCCTTATCATCTTCTTCTGAGAAAGATAGATAGTGAGGGTAATTCAAGTGATTTACCATGGTCTGGAACTGATCAACATCAAGGTCTTTGGGAACATTATTTTCCAAAAGTGAAGTCTCGAGGATCTCCTTATGTGATGGTGACAATTTGAGAAACTCTAGAATAGAGATCTGAGAGGGAGTCCGTTGTAACTAATCGACCAAATTGTAATTCATAGAAGGGAGTGATATAGCATCTTGTTTTGATGATGAGGGTTTGCTTGTTGGCGCAACAGTTTTCTTAGGTTCCGATGCTACCCCCTTAAGAGTGACCTTGGATTGACCACGAGTGACCACATTGGTAGAATCGGTTTCATTATTTTTAACAATAATGGCATTGATTGACCGGTCAGAAGGTTCGAGCATGTGAATCACATTGTCAGTGTTAGTATAGATATGATTCACCGTAGCTCCCGGGGTTTTCGAGGATTCTCCTTTCTCATAGGATGGCAAAGGTTGCTTGAAAGCTTTATGGTCATCGTTTGATCTATGAGTACCAACTGTAATGGTCTTATTGTCAATCAAATCATGTATCACATGTTTTAGCTTCATACAATCATTCGTAAAATGCCCTTTGTTTTTATGGAACTCACAGTAGTGGTTGTCGTTCCACCACTCAGGCTTCACTTCAAGTTCCCAAGGTTTTGAGTTAGGGATCATGATGATCTAATGGGAAACCATTGTCTTTAACACATCTTCCAAAGGCTCTCCAAGAGGAGAAAAATTTAGCTTAGGTCATGGCATCCAAGGTGCTTTATCTTTCTAAGAGTCATGGGTGTTCTTAGGAGCATTGGTAGTAGTTGAGTTGAGATTAGCAGCCTGTATGCTACTAGTGAGGTTGAATACTGGTTCCTTAGGCTTGTACTTAGGCGAGTCAACTACACCATCATTGACCATATTACGATTCTTATTCCAATATTTACTTGTATCCTTGTTATTTCCATTGTTAGAAGATTTAGCATCTTTGTTCAAGGTGAGCTCTCCTTTCTTTACAAGAACATCGTCGATCCTCATAGCGCAGTCGACTAAGTTGCTAAAAGAGGTATTCTTTTGCATTTGTGTTGCATATTTCATCTCAGAAACCAGGTTGTTGATGAAGATGTCAAATTTTTCTGGTTCATGGATTTGCCTGGGATATCTTACAAATTTTTTTCTCCATCTCTGAAGAAACTTAACAAACAATTCACCAGCGTGTTGCTTAGTGTTGCATATATTTAGCATTGTAACTGTGTCCAAGATGTTATATGAATAGTGTTGGATGAACCTTAGCACAAGATCATCGAATGTCTGAATACTAGGTGTGAGCTTTGTAAACCACTCCGAGGCTTGGCCATTGAGGTTTCATGGCAATAGTCGCATTAGATATGTTTTTTCATGCATAAATTCCATACTAAGGGCACATAATTCCCATACGTGATCTTGAGGATCACCTTCCCTAGTGTATTTGTCATATTTAGGAATTTCAACCTTTGGGGGAAACGGTGGCATGTGCAAGTTTTTAGCAAATGGGAAGGGACATATAAAATTCAATGAGTATTTTCTAGGAGGTTGTTCCTTTGCCTTCTTTAGTTCCCTTGATTCGCATCTCATGTCTAGTAGCTATTGGTTGAGAATGGTAGTGGGGGACTCCTCTTGTTGTACGAGTCCCTTAATGTCAAAGTCAGGTGGAAGTTTGACACCTGTTGATGTAAGATGCATGAAATACTTTTCTTTGTCCAATTGCATAATAGTGTGCATCATCTTCTGAAAGTGTTTGTCTTGTTGACACTTCCTAATCTCTTCAGAAGTGGGCTCTTCTATGAAGGAAGATGTATTGGTGTGTTGACTTTGGTAGTCATGTTGAGACCCCCAATCGTAGGCTGACATGGTTGATGTGTTGTGTGCAACCAAGGTTGATGAATCAAACAAGGGCAATATATGTTGTGGAACTAAAGTGTTCTTTTGCGAGATTTCAAAAAAAAATTTGGGTTTGTGACAAGAAGGTGGCACTTGAGCAAATTCGTCGATAGCTTTTCCCTTGGAATCGAGATCATCTTTTTGACTTCTCATTTGGACCATGAAAGAAAATCACGGTTACAAATCCAGAATAACTAGGCTGATGATATCAATGTCAAAGGTGTCTGAATGATTGCTTGTCCAATAGCTTGAAAGAAGAAGATGAGAAGGTTTGTTGAACAAGGTACAAGGTATCGCACTATGAGTTCTGAATACGTATTGGGCGACACTTGTGACCAAGTTGATGTGCAATAGATTGTTGATGAAAAAGCGTAGGACTAGCGAGATCACACAAGAAACTAAGATGAGAGACGTTGGGTGAGCCAAGTTGTGCAGTCAAGAACTAGCAATTGTTGTGATAAGATCACAAAAAGATACCCAAGACAGTTTGCCACTTATTTTTATTTGTATCAAATGTCAAGTTTGGACGATGTGTTACATTGTCAAAAGTATTGTTCTTGCAAAGGTCAAGTGTCAAGTGATTCAAGCACATCAAGCACAAAGAGGAGATAATCAAACACTTTATACCCCTAAAGTCAAATTGCCTTAGTATCAAAATCTTTGTCCACGCTTGATATTTCTTCGCCTCACACAAAGTGATATTGGCTTTTTCCAGGACTATGCACGTTGTGGGTTTAGAAAAGAGACTCAAAGCTTGAATCGCATAAGCTCCCTCATGCCACATTCATGCTTTAAAACATCCTTGGGAATACATATGGTGAGTGTAAAATCTTCAAGTGATCTGGGTAAATCCACTTCGATCGATCCTGGCACAAAGATTATGATACTTTCAGAGGTGAATCGGGTAGCCTCTGTCTAAAGGTGTCTAGTAAGGACATTCGTTCATGACTATCCCTTGTAGTTTGGCAAGCGAAATTAAGGTGTATAGCCCTACAAGAACCCAAAATGCATAGTCTTGAAAGAAAGATTGAGACCTCTCGGGCCTACACAAGTTGAATGTATTCCCCTTGTAGTCTTGTAAACAAAATTGAGACCAAAAATGGCCCTGCAAGTGCCCAGTCAAATGTAGTCTTTCTTAGCAAGATTGAGGCAACAAGGCCCTACACATGAAGAAACATTAGGAATAGAAAATAGTCATGTCTTCCCTCTCTTTGGATTGAAGGAAGCATTTGAATATAGTGGGGCAGAGTAGCTGAGTTCGCTTGTTCCCCACTTGGGTCATTCCCAAAAGATTGCTCTCTTGACAGGCCCTCTAAAGGTAAATGCAAGAAAAGTAAATGGATAGCTAGTGAAGGTCAAGATTTCTGATTTTCCAAAAGGAAAAGAGCATACTCTCCTACTTCATAATGTCTCCCAAACACATCAAACACATGTTCATTTACCAAAATAAAAGTGTTATTTTCTCAAGCTCAATCAAACACGTTTGGGTTTATGATTCTCCCAAAGAGAGAAGAGCATAATCCCCTAAATGTCTAACTTTGCACAAACAAACAACACCCTAGTTAAGCAAAGTGCCTAAGAAATCATCTATGAAAGCATGCAATTTGTTTGGTTGATAAAGTCAAGGCAACCTGTAAGCACAAGCATTAGTAGTTTCCCAACTTTCTTCTCTCAAAACGTCATACAAACACAAATCATTAGTAATTTTGCAAGAAAGAAGTGTGTTAGTGAGGCTTTGACAAATGAATCTTCCCCAAAACGCCCTACAAAAATAAGTAAAGTTGCGAATCCAAAGAGTAAAAAGATCACACAAAACATGCCAAAAGTCAAAAAATCAAGATTAGCTCGATAAGACCCTCAAAAATGCTCATTGTTTCTGAGACGACAAAACACAAAGAACAGATTGGATTCAAAACTTGTACGACAATTTATATATCCCAAACGACAAAACAAATAGTGTTAAAAGCTCGTACAACAAATGCAATGTCTTGAAACGACAAAATAAGCAGAAAGCAGACTCGCATGACAAATCTATTGTTCCCAAACGACAAACTATAGACTCGTGAATTGTCGTACGAGCTTTCTACAAACTTCGTACAACAACGAGCGCAGTTTCATCAAAATGTGGAAAAAATGCGAATAATGAGGCAAAAAAAATCATTTTTCTGCCCCACGGTGGGCGCCAAATGTGTGTGGTAAAATGTGTGATTATAATCTGCAACCAAACACTTCAATAAACCATTACATCAAACGGGTTAGTATCAAAATGGAGATCAAACATAGCATAAAACCCTTGAAACCGGCTTATTGCTTCCTAGTTGAAGCAAGTGTGATTCTCATGAGTTGCCCATCATATTGGACATGGAAAATCAGTGACTTGACTACTCCAAAATGGAAGATTCAATGCAAGATGGAGCAAGCTGCATAGACTTGCATACTTTGCTCCTGAAATCTTTGAAAATGAAAATACATGAACTAGCAAACTAAATGCATAACGACTATAAGAAATGAAACTAAGATGCAAGGTTAAGCTATCAAATGAGAAGAACAATGCATCTACATTAAGCTATGAAAGGAAACTAGAATGTCATTAAACTAAGAGAATGAATCTTAACAATGCAAGAATGCAAGTAAGAACTATGAGTGCACAAATAAACCCTAGAATGAAAATAGCACTCTAACTCTACTCCAAATATTCTTGTTATGAATGAGCAAGGGAGTTATCCCTTTTATAAGAGATTCCAAGAAATGAGTGGTTGAGATTAAGAGGCAAAAGGGAATGATCAATGGTGGAGATGCAACTTCCCTCAATTCATGTGAAAGTGTAATGCTTTTGATTGGTCAACCCTTGTGGAGGATAAGACAAAATTGGTATTTTCTCTTTTATTTGTTTTATTTTGATTTTTTAGTGCACACCAATGTGTGAATGGGTTCACTTTTTTATTTAAATGAGGGCTTAGGACTTTTCCATTTATCCCAATGCTTTATGCATTTTTAAGATTTAGGCTTGGATGATTGATCATTTGATTCAACAAGTTATGATTGGGATTATGTAAGCAAATTTGATAAGTGCTCTTATAATCATAGTATAGCAATAATGTCTTAAATTTTAGAATTTATTAAGACCAAATAATCAGAAATATGGGCTATAGGTTTGCTAGACCAATTTTAGGTGATTACAATGTGTGTGTGTGTGTGTGTGTGTGTGTGTGTGTGTTATTTGTAATAAAATTATTTTTTTATTTTTTTCATTTTAATAGTATTGCAATAGTGATGAATAATTGAATATTGATAAATTATTATTATTATTTTAGCACATAATCAAATAGGTTGAATAGTTGAATTTTTTTAATTATTTCAATCATTTTTTCAAATGAATATAAATATAAATCTTAGCTATTAAAAAATTAATTTCTAGCATACATACAACTAATAGCATATTCACAATGGCATCGGTGTAGAATAGCTCCAACAGTAAAATATTATACTTGGAGTAATATTTATGGATTATTAAATTTACGAATAAAAATAAAAATCCATTTTTACAATTTGTGATTGCTTTTGAAAATGCCATTAAGTGTAATTTATAAAACTACATTCAATAAAATCATACAAAATATAGATTCATCTTACATCTTATTAATAACAATTTATTATATTAATAAATAAAAATAATTATTATCTAAAATATATCTATTTAAAATCATTATTGAATAATTATGAAGTAAAATTATATGATTGACCATAAAATTAAATTACCTTTTAAAAAATCACAATTAAATAAATTAATTATAAAATGCTTATTATTATTATAATTATGTCAAAATATTTCTATAATAATATTTATAATAATATAAAAGATATTTTTATTAAAAAAAGTATCACAAAATTTTGCCCCGTTAATTTATAAATTAAATGATATTGAAGTATTACTATTAAAAAATATGGAAATTTTTATAGAGAGAGAGAGAGAGAATTGAAATATACATATCATAACATTGATAAACCATTCATCATAGCCATTTCAGAAGTTGAATACATAGCATATTAACAAAATTGAAAACCCTCATCTAGCAACTCAAAAATGAAAACTTTCTTGTTGTTGCTCTTCTTTTTCTTCTTGCCAACAATGGTTGAAATAAAGAAATGAAGAAGACTTTACCTTTTTACCCTCCAAATAGGGTTCCATAGTTTTTAATTGTTATTTCTACCCACGTGGGGCCTACCCAGCAACTAAAATTTTTTAAAAAAATGACTTTTTGCAAAACAGCAGACATTTTTTTTACTGGAAAAAAAGGGGACATTGTTAAGTATCGGGGGGATAGCTCCCCAGTACCTAACGGCATCCCCAAGTCCCCTATTTCACGTGAAACGCCGTTTTTCGGGACATTTCCTTTTTTTTTACATTTTGGAACGGCATTGGGGATAGTAAATTTTTCCGCATCCCCGTACCATCCTCGGGACGGGAGTGGGTAAATTGGGTAGGGGACGCATCCCCATGGATGCACTGTATTTCACTATATATATTTGTTAATGTTTGTAGCTTCAGTCATATGATCATTAGAATATATATAATACATGTTGATTAATAATAATATATTATATATGTTATATTATTATTAATCATATGAAATTTAATATTTAATATTAAA
>MU218922.1:0-12048 GCA_018584345.1 Thuja plicata | reverse complement strand
CCATGAAGGGACATGTCTCTCCTAGCCTCATTCCTAATATAAATGAAAGAGAGATTGTTGCATTTGGAAAACACATACAAAATAGAGTGCTATTACATTTGCAGCTATCCTAAAACTTAACAATATTAAATAAGTTTATAACTAATAAATTAAATTATAACTAACTAACTAACTAACTATCTATCTATCTATCTATCTATAATTGTTGATTGAAATAGATAATAATATAAAACTCTCAAACACTAAACATTTTTTTTTATTGAGACAAACAAAACAACATCGTACGACAGTTTTGTTAAAGAGAGATGGGATGGGCATTTGGATGCCCATGAATCCGGATGGGCAAAAGACAGTGGGTGCAAATAAGTTGCACCATAGCTGGTGCCCAACTTCATGACATATCTAACTACACATTGTAAACAATTCATAAATGAATGAATGAATGAAGATTTTTAATGACATCCATGAGACCATTGGTCTAAGGGCCATGAATCACAGCCCTAAACTAACTCCCTAGTCTTTTCCATGGGATTGGACCAGAGAAAAGACGATTGTCGTGGTTCAGAGAGAGGTCAAGAGTTCGAATATAGGAGGTCGCAAGCAGCAGGATTGAGGTCGCGAAGCAGCGCAAGCAACGGCTCCACAGCAGAAGGTAGGGCACGACAAGCAGGAGTCTAGGGTCCCACAATAGATCACGAACAGACAGGAGCATCAACGGGCAAGGCAAGGCACGACAAAGCACTAGAGGGCACGACAAACAGGAAAAGATAAAGCATTCTCGGGTCCCACAGCTGGACTTCACGGGGCAAGAAGAAATTACGGGCTCCACAATAGGAAGAGACAAGCACGGTATTTTATTCTGGTGGAGCAGGGAAGAACGGGCTCCACACTCTTCAACGTATTTATCGGGTCAAGCCTTTCTGCTGCTTCCTTTTTATTTTATTTTACTCCATTTCATCTGTCTGCTTTCCCCTTTTCAAAATGTAGTAAACAAACCCGGCAAAACTAAAACAAACACCACTGCAACACACAAGTCGTTAACAGCACAGCATTCAAATCTAAGTGGCTACTTTGAGTAACACGCTTGAGGGTGGAAACGGTCCGGTTTGGGGGTTTTAGTTTCTTTCTGGGGTCTGGTCCCACTAGGAAACATGCAGAATATTCTGAAACCGGGAATATATTATTCTATAACCAGAGCAGGGATCAATAATGATTGTCGTCTGGGCCAAAACCCTTACCTGGGCAACCTTGGACTGACAACGAGAACATCTGGTAACCTTTAGCAGGCAGAAATACATTGGTTCAGTCCAGAATGGCAACTTTTGCAGGAAGCTCAGCAAGAGAATGCACACAATATAAACACTAAGTTCATTTTTGTAAATGAAAAACAATATTTGGGGATCCTAAAACGGAGGAAAGCTCGGAAGAAAAAACAAATGCAGAAGAAAAAGCTTATCATGATTCTCCCGAGGGCAATTAAAACCTTGTTTTTAGGTGCCTCAACTAATCAAACAACAGACACAAAGGAGGTAGCAAACGACCATACAGGACAAGAAGAGATCAAAGTTGACAGGGCTGCTACAGGGGTAACCAAAACGGCAAGCGAGGGGGGGCTCCTACAAGAGCCGTACAACCCCTCTTCCTCTCCGCTGCTTTGGTCATCAGAATTGTATGTAAAGGACCTTATGGAAATGAAATAGAGGATTGAAGCCCTAGAAGCTAAGGGGCAACTAGAGAGTGAGAAGCTACACGAAGTCACAGTAGCAAGCCGGGAACTTGAAAGAGAGAATAAATGGCTGAAAAAATAGGTTGTAAGTCTACAATACGATATTGAGAGAGGTCAGCAAGAATTAATCAGCATCAAACAAGATATGGCATGCGAGAAAATTCTGGAGAAGGATTGCCCCGAAACAACAAAATCAGCACCTTCAATGCATTTAGAGGAGGTCCAGGCAGCTCTAGCAGATATGATTATGAGAGAAAATGAACTAAAAGAACAAATTAAGGAGGTTAAATCGTGGGCCCAAGTGGTAAACGAAACATCATCCGAGCAAATAGTAATAATTGAAAAACAAATCAAGAAACAGATTCAAGAGGAAAAAGACAAAAATGAGAAAGCAGTAAACATCATTATTAAAGGTCTGAAAGACTATGGCGATTGTGAAAAAATAGATATTTTGGCATGGGACTTCCTCAAGGACAAGCTGAATTGGATAGGGCCTATAAGGCAAGCAAAAAGGATTGTCAGGAGTATGGGAAGAGGGAAAGACATGCATATGAGGATTATTCTAGGCAGCATTGAGGACAAGAACGCGATTATGAAGAACAGGGGGTCACTTAGAGGTACTCAAATATATTTAGATGATGATTTAACATTTTTTCAGCAAGAGGAAAGGAGGAAAGAATGGGAGAAAGAAAAATCAGCAAGAGCTGAAGGCAAATGGTTATGGCTGAAAAATGGTAAAGCTCAGACCGAGGATAGACCAACGACACAAAAATAGGAACTTGGGGCCCCACAAGTGTATCTAAACATGGTGAGTTGGAATTGTAGGTGTTATCCATGGAGAAGAGGACCGGGGTTGGGGCCCATAGCCGAGGGACAAGACATTATTTGTCTCTTTGAAACACATGAACATGAAGGATGTAGAATTCCAGAATTTGAAGGATACAACAAGATTTTTGTTTCGAATGAAGAGACAGAAATAGGTAAAGGTCATGGTGGGATCACAATTCTAATAAGAGAAACTTGGGACAAAAATGTAAAGGTGGAGAAAGAAGACCCAAACAAACAATTTATATGGCTGAAAATTGAGGACAGCAAGAAGATCACATGGCTGGCTGCATGTTACTTCACACCTAAAAGCTCAAAATTTTACAAGAAGAGAAACTTAGATAACGAAGATCCTTTTGGAGCATTAAAGAGAGACATTTTAGCTTTTAGCACTACAAGAAACACAATCTTAATAGGAGATTTCAATGCTAGGACGGCAGGTAACCAAGCTATTCAGCTAGGCATGGACCCAGTAGAGCACAGTAATCCTTTGTGGCTAAAGGAATGTGAGGATATTTCTAGTCAAAGAATTTCCCAGGACGTGAGGGGATGTGTGTCACACTTTGGTGTAGAGTTGTTGGGTATGTGTAGCCTTCACAGGTTGGTTATTTGCAATGGCATGAAGTATTGGTCAAGATCTAATGGAATCACTTGTAAAACTTACAACGGGCAAAGTGTGGTGGACTAAGTGATATGCTCTCACTCGGCCACTCACAAATTAGTGGATTTCAGGATAGAAAGCTGCCCTATAGAATTAAACTCAAACCACATGCCTCTGATTATTAAATATGGCATTAGAACAAGAAGTTCTGAAGATGGGTAGACCCTTAACGGTAGCACTAAAGAGCATAAACTTGGTAAAATCCTTATAAATTGCGAGAACAAGGAGATATTTTACCAAGCCCTTGAACAACAGATGCAAATAAGTGGGTACAATAGTAATTCCAAGGACAACAAGGAAGAGAATATGCAGTTAAGTAGCAGCAAGGTGGTCCCCTTAATTCAAAATGCCTTAAAGGGATGTAAGAGATCAAAACCAAGGAGGAGCAATTCAAACACCTTTCCGACTAATCCATGGTATGACGAAGAATGCAAGGCAGCAAAGAGAGCTCGTAAAGGGAGAAACGAAAGCAAAGAAAACATAAAGGCCTACAAGCAATTAATAAAATTAAAAAATGATAGTTATGTGATCACTCGAAGGAAAGAGCTAATCAAGTTAGGGAAACACAATCCTAAAGGTTTTTGGAGAGAGCTGCAACAGACTAGAAAACAAGTGGAAAACAACATTACAGACACTCAATGGTTAAATTATGCAAAGTTATTATACGAGAAACCAAATGAACTGGCTCCTCCTGCTATACCTAACAATAACACAGAGTTATTTTCTATTAAAGACATTACAGTAGGTATAAAGAGGCTCGCAAGCGAAAAAACCCAGGATATTAATGGGCTGCAAGAAGAATTTTTAAAGTGGGGGGTTGACCTCTTGGCTCCACACATCAAGAATATTTTCAACAAGGTCACACAGGGCTGCTTTCCTATTAATTGGACTACTAGTGTGGTTATCCCCCTACACAAGGGTGGGGACATCAACAACCCCTCCAATTACTGTACCATAATGGTGAACCCTTTGTTAGGTAAACTCTTTGGGAGTATGTTAGAGCGCAGAATCAGCGATTGAGCAGAAAAGAGCAAAAGGTCAGGTTGGTTTCAGACCAAAACATTCCAGCATCGATCATTGCATCACACTAAGACACCTCATTGAGAGTGTGGGAAAAACAAGGGGAAGAGGCTTTTTGCTGCTTTGTGGATTTTAAGAAGGCTTTTGATATTGTTCCTAGAGATAAGCTATGGCACAGAATGGAAGAACTGGAAGTACCAGAAGAGTACAGGGCTATTGTTCATAAATTGTACGAACGGGTTCAAGCAAAAATCAGAACTAAAGAGGGCATGTTAGAATGTTTCGGAAGTGACATTGGGGTCAAACAAGGGTGCCCTTTGTCGCCTACTCTCTTTGGCCTATACATTGATAAGTTGGAAGAGTGGCTAAACAAAGCCAATGGGGGAGGTGTGCATTTTTCATGTTATGTGCTAAATTACTCCTTTATGCTGATGACCTTATACTAATTGTAAAGAGTGCGCAAGATTTGAGAGAGCATTTGAAAAATCTTGATTCCTTTTGTTCGGAGGTTGGGATGGAAGTCAATATTACTAAAACTAAAGTCATGATCTTCTCTTTGAAAAAGAAAAAGCAACAACACACTTTCATATTCAAGGGCAGCCCGTTAGCAATGGTGGAAGAGTACAAATATCTCGGAATTGACTTTCATTCTAGACTAAATTGGGAGACATGCAGGTCAAAATGGATTCAGGGGGGATGGAAGGCCTCCTACCTTCTTCAAAATAAATGCAAGAAAGCGGAACTTTGGGACTGGAAAACTAGAAAGACACTCTTTGGTCTTTTAGTGGTTTTGGTTATTCTTTATGGTTACGAAGTTTGGGTAAGCAGCGTATCAAATCATAAATGGAGACAAATAGAAAGAATCCATAAGCATCTCATTACTACTGACCTCGAGGTCAAGACAACGGTTCCTTACGAGATCCTTTTGGCGGAGGCGGGTATGTTCTCAATTGAGGCCTCAGCAATTATCCAGCTGCTAGGTTATCTGAAAAAAGTGGGAAGCATGGGTAAGCATCGCTGGCCTAAATTGGTGGTTGAAGAGGAGTTAACACGTAGGAAAAGAACGTGGAAGGAACAAAACAACAAATGGTTGAACAAATGGAACATTACCCTCCAGAAATGTCCAAACACTAATCTAGAAATAAAGAAATGGGTGTTAGAAAAATTCAGAACTGCCATGTGGACGAATCAGATAGGAAGAAAAAAGGCCTACTATGTTAAGGAATTTAATCACACATGGGATCATGGGGACAAAAGCCTACTTAGGGTCCACAATTAAAGGAAAGGCCGAAATCCTAATTGCTCAGTTAAGGACTAGCTCCCACCATTTACCATGTGAAACTGGTAGATGGATGGTCCCTAAAGAGAGGTGGGAAGAGAGAATTTGTGCTTTCTGCAGCAAAGGAGTGGTAGAAACAGAATGACATTTCATTAAAGAGTGTGAGGCTTATGAAGATATCCGCCGCGAGTACAGGGATCACCTACAAGTGAGCAGCATGAAGGAACTTTTCGAAGAGGCAAGATTACCCAAGACAGCAAGCTTCTTAACCCGGATCCACAACAAAAGGAACAACTTAGAGAAATCTCAACAAGATGCCTAGCTTTCTCTTTGGTCCCTTAGACCGGTGGTCTCGTGGACGTCATTAGAACTTTTCATTCATTCATATCCGATCTCCTGCTGTGAATCTTGACAATCAAACTAGCAATCTGTTTGATCTTAAATTGATTGGGACATCTCCCTTACACTCTACACCTTTAGGTTTTACACCTTCACATACACACTCAACAAACTGTTATGGTGAAAAAAACAACTTTGAATGTGGCACCTCTAAAAATGCCTCCGGCTCTCTCTCCCGATGCTACCTCCCGCATGGGAGATTCAAATTCTGGCTTTTCCCGCCCGACAGCTCTTTCAACTGGGGTTGGGGCAAATGCATCAGTGCCTCCAACTGTTGTTGTTTCTTTTGTGCAGGGGATTCCAACCGCTGCTGCTGCGTTTTCAAATTCATCCTCTGTTGCTGCTTCCCGCTCGTCGGGATTTGATGGTCCGCTAGCTGGCTGTGGTGGGGGAGGGCATTCGGTGGTGTGCCCTCTGCCTTCTGTGGCTGGGGCATGTGGTTCTGTTGGCCCTGCTTCCTATGCTAATGTTGCGGCTTTTGAAGCTGATATCAATGCGGCTTCTTCCTTTGGTCTTCTTCTTCCTGGGAGGGGTGATCATCGATCCAGATATGTTATGCATGTCGTTGTAAGTAACCCTTTGGTGGTTAATCTTGAAAGGGACATAGTTGATGAGATTTTTAATCTTGCAAAGGACTTTTCCTCCTTTGCTGGTATCTTTAGATTCAGGGGTTTTTGGCCCTCTCTTTCTGATTTACATGCTTGGATGTCCAAATGTTGGGAGCCTTTTTTGGCCGAATCTTTTCAAATATACCCTATGGCAAGGGGTTTTTTTTATAGTGAAATTTGACAATGTTGAAGATCGGGATACTATTCTACGTAATTCCTTCACTTGGGATGATCATTATCCTTTGATGGCCAAACCCTAGCATAAGGATTTTGATCCTTCTACTGAATCTTTTAATAAAATTCCTTTATGGGTTCGGCTTCCGAATCTTCCCCTGCATCTCTGGATAGACTCTGTCTTGGAGGCTGTAGGCGAGGCCATTGGGGATTTTCAAATGGTTGATTCGGTTTCTTCGAACATCTTTCATCCGACATATGCTCGTATCCTTGTGGAGGTTGATGTCTCTAAGGGTCTCCCTGAGATGCTGACCTTGGCTTCTCCTCGGGGTTCTTGGACCCAGACCCTTGATTATGAGGGAATTCCATTCAGATACAGAAAGTGCCACAAGACTGGCCATATTGCTGCCAGGTGCTTATCAGATAGGGGAAAATCGAAGAAACCGCCCTCTTGGTGGGTGGGTGCAAAAGACTACCATTATTCGGTTCAAAAAGTTTCTAAGGATGGGGGTTTGGATGACAGTCCACCTCAGGATTTTCCCGCTACTAAAGCTAATGTCGCTGCTACGGATGCTATCCCGAACGATGTTTCTTTTTCTGAACCTGATGTTGTCCTAGTTCAGAATGATGTTGTTGTTATGTCAGGTGTTGTGGCTGTTATCTCTGCCCCTGAGGTTGATGCTATCTTTGTTTCTGCTATCCTTTATGTTGGTGTTGTGAGTGGCACCTAGTCTCCTTCGGGAGGGATTGGTGTCTCTGTCCCTGCATGTGCTGGGATGGACAGTCCTGCCTCTCAGGTTGTGGGTTTCTCTGATTTTTCTTTGTCGGGGAAGAATGGTGCATTGTTGATGGAGGATGGAAAACTGTCAAAGGAAAGAGATTTAAGTCTCCCAAGCCTCCTTTTGATATGAATTTAAGGTCACATATGGGTGGAACTAAATGATCTCCTGCTGTCCTTTTTTTTTTGCTGACTGTTGTTCTGGTCATGGTTTCTTCTTTGTGGGAGTGCTTGTTTATTCCCTTTGGTGTGTCTGGTGTCGATTCACAGTTGTAACTTGGTTCTCTTAATGTTCTATCTCTCGGTTCTTTTTTGGTTGTAAAAGGTTTCGAGTCCTTTCAAAACTTGTTTTTACTTAATCAAAACAAATTGTTATGGTGATTTAAACCTTACAATGCTAGCTATGCCCAATGCACAAATCGGACCAAAATATAGGATTACAATCTGCTATTTAAGTCTAAAGCAATTTTTTATTTACCGGATTACTTACGAAAACAACAACAAAAATCTATTGTAGTATCACCAATACATTGAACATCCAAACTCTTTTATGGCCCACCCTTGTATGGAGAAGTAACTAGCCCTTTTATTATAATTCTGGGGGAATCCTCTCCATTCTAAGAGCCCACCTACATCCAGAATCCAGATGATCATATTGCATCTTATAATTTTGTGTGATATTTTTGCCGTGACAATGTTGAGGCAATGGCTCAAACAAGATAGAACTGTACAAAATCTGGGCAAAGCAAAGAACAGGACCTGAAAGGAGATGAGAGATTCTTTAAACAAGTGAATGAAACTTCCTACCATTCTAAGACCAAGGAATTATCATTTAAGGATTGTCAATATTTGAAGCACTACGTGGAGATGAGAGTTGAGTTTGATTCTGTTCCACCAAGGCTTCCCATAAAATACGAGGGACCCACGTAAATGGTCAGATCTACATATAAAGTATTAGGTTAAGCCGGTTTTGGATGGTTTGTCTAAGAGGCAACTTAGTGCTTCCGGAAGGTAGATGGGTTCTCACATATTTTAAGGGTTTGATGCTTCTGAATCTGAGTTCATACAGGAGAAACAAATATCACACAGCCAAAGGAGGATTGGTTTCATAATCGGAGTTGGCTTTTGAAAATATACTGTTTAGGTTCCATTGTTGATAGAAGCTATGGACAAATAATGTTTATATGAAGAATACTCATATTCATTGAAGAATCGAGTGATTTAAAGATATCCCAAGAAATTGTATTTGCACATTGATTTAGGGAACAGGGTGAATGGTTGGCTAGGATAAACAGAAATTTCTAATCCCAACAAGAGTATGGTAGGCTCCAATCATGGCATTCACTATAGCATTCTTCAGGCCACTTTGGGAATTTCTTTGGGTTTTTGCCTTTCAAAGCAGAGTTGCTCTCATGGGGAACACATTTTCTCCCACCTCATCTATATGTTTTTCTCTCCTCCCAACCTTTTGTTCTTGTTGTTCTTTCCCTCTTTATTCCCACTTTATTTCATTGTTGACAATCTTTGCCTAAAGCAGTTCGTTTAAAATCATTTTGTTGGTTTTTCCCTGCATTTTCTACCTGAGCTTTGTGCCCATATACATGCTTTCTTTTCCCTTTCTTTCCACTTCCTCCCAACTATACATTAATATGGGCCCTCTTGAAACTTCAGCTTTTTGAGCATACCAGTCTCTTGACCTTCCATGCAGCTTTCACCAACATTGCACGTTCATCGCTTTCTTGCACTTCAATCCTTAGATTGTTTTTCTTTCCTTTTGGGCTGTCCAGTACTCATAAGTTTTTATCTTCATTATCCTCTCTTCTCCTTTTGCCGTGGCTGTGCTTTTCTACAGGCTAGTTTGTTGTGTGTATAGTTTTGTTTCAGTTTTCCATGAATCTTACTTAGTCTTCAATAGTTTTTTGGTTTTCTGTGGGGTCCTTGTCCTATGGCTAACAGTAATTGTGTATGAAAGCTACAGATATATATGATGTGGTGAAGGTAATCAAAGCCACACATAATCAAAGCCTGGTCTACTGGAGCAGATGAAGGCCAAGGAAACTAGAAATTTCATAATTGCAACAATGCATGTTATAGGAGCCGCCAGAATCTCATCAAATGAACTTACCAAAATCCAGTGTGAGCTTCAAATGCAACAAACTCAAAGACAAGATGCTTTACAACTACACAACAGCATCAAAATTAAATGGTTGCGTTCTAACAATGCTTGAGCACAGCTAACAGATCATTGGCCCTCATCAAGGCTTTGAACCAAGATTCAAGAGGCACAGAAAGATTCCCAATGCAAATTCATCTGTTTCTTGGAAACCAAACAATTGTCAAGCAAGTTATGCAAATGCCAGCTAAAACTTGTACTGGGCATCATATCATGCTTGATTCAGACAATCTGGTAAATCCCAGCATCTACACACTGCATAAAATGTAAATATTATTCCTCTTTGAGCTTTTCATACATGGTAAAAATACAGCACATGTTGCTGTTCAGTCAAGTAGCACACGCCTTGTAAAAAAGATGATCTCTATACATTAAATTTTGTGGTCTTTTATTTTGCTAAATCCATCCTTATGTGCCCCTAAAATTCGAAATACATTGAAGAGAAACTGTGTGCAAGTTGCATATACAGAATGAGTCAAGCCTGGTAAACATCTTCAGATTTAATACATTTGACCTCTGCTCAACCATTCAAAGAACCATACAAAGCTATTGAGTATTGACTATCATCTGATAAACAAATTTGCATCTGCCTGTGAAAGAAACAAGAGACAACAACATCGAAAGATATTAATATTAATATTAAAGATGAAAAAGATTAAAATTACATTGAGCAGAAGTGATATCTAGTTCATTTTTAAAAAGCGTTTAGAATCAAATCTAAATTTGACAAAAATATATAAACATAATGACAGTGTCATAACATATTGAAGAGCAAATTACAATTAAAAAGGGGAAATATCTTACAAATTTTCTCTCCAGATACAATCAAGAATACAATGTGAAATGACACTCCATCTTCAAGAACAGCCAATCAATACCTGAAATGTTATACAAGAAAAACTTATTGGAAAGGGAACCCTGAACATGAAACATGTTTGAACTCCAAAGAACAAGCTAAGGGATGTTGTGCTCGAATATAATATTAAGAAACTAAGAAAACCAATTCATAAAATATAGATGTTGTACAATAGTGCAGGACTTATCACATTGCATGAAATGTGATAAACCATCCACAGTGTGATAGTAATAAAGGTGATCAACCATCCAATTTTTCAATAAAATACGGAAGAGGAAATTGTAAAAACTTGTAATATTTTACTTGCCTAGATATGCAATTTATGATAATTATTTTCAAAGATAATTATCATAAATTAATAATTGTCAGTTAGCGACTAGCTATTGTATTTGGCTTCACATATTGATGTCATTTTGTAATCCATTTGTATTTACAAATCATATCTAACAGAAAACACTTCGCCATGGTTTTTTAAGCTCATCTGATACATTTTGTGATTGAGTTTTTAAAAAAAATTGTGGTTTTTAAGAAAATTAAGTACTTTCCAAGTTGTCAAGTTTTACTGAGTTTTTGCTGAGTCATAAATTGTGGGCTTGCTCTCTAGTCACTGAGTCCAAGTCTGCAAACTATGCCCAGAACATCCTGAAATGAGCCCAAACCATCAGGGATTCATCCCATGGACTACTGATTTCAATCAGAGATCTGTGCCTGTTCGGATCAGGCAAACCTGCTACTATAAAGCCTCAATCAACAGGTTTTCTCAATAGGACAAGCAATACAGAAAGCTCCTTCATACAGATTGGTCTAGATTCAATCCTCCTCTGAGCACAGACATAATCATCACTGTGAACAAATCTTCCCCCCTCAATAATGAAGGAACACATCCTGGGGGTACAATCCCACATCACTCAAAAAGAATTTGTGATTTTCAGGTACAGGTAGGTATTATAAAGACAGCGTATTTGATCAAAAGGGCACATTTGAGCTCAAAAAAAGCCTTTGAAGATGCCATAGCAAGGAAGGAAAATTTAAGGTAATGGCAGATTGTGTTGAAAGAGTTGGGGGCGAACTCTGTTACATAGCTGCCACACAGTTGCTGTGAAAATTCCTTTTGCAGCATGTTGTGAGGTCTTCACAACTCGCCCCAATTTGGGGACCCCCTTTTTTGAAATTTTTCTCAGATGCTCGAGGTCTGGTCTGTAGATGGCAGCAGGGTGAGGTGAGTGATTGTCTAGGCTCCAGTTGGAAGTGCTTGTAACCTGAACTTGGAAGTATGAAGTTGAAAGTTGAACAATGAGTGCTTGAAAGCTGGAAACATGGCTTATAATTTGAACTATGGCCCCTTTGAAATGATTGAAATCTGGCACTTTAAGCTTGAAACTTGATGGTGAAACTCGAAATTTACATTGGAAATCTGAATTGGAATCCGGCTGTCATGGCATGAATTTAAAATCAGAACTTGAACATATGAAATCTGAACTTGATACTGATGCAATTTGAACTTCATGTTGCATAAGATCTGAACTTGATCATGGTGTGATCTAGCACG
>MU218920.1:2558-13026 GCA_018584345.1 Thuja plicata | reverse complement strand
AATGCATCGTTTAAATACTTGGACTTAGGGTTTTTCAGGGTTTATCAAGATTTTGACAAGGTATAGGCATGGAAACCTGAAAATTTTGAGAGAGCAAGACAAGGAACAGGGCAAAACAGAAAAAACACGAAATACAACCAACACTTCCTCCTTTCCTTCTTTTTCCTCTTCACCTTCTTCAGTAACTGCAAATTTCTTTGTTAAGTCCTTTACCATTTTGTTCTTCTTGTTTACAATTTTCTTGACAACAAGATCTGACTTGATTTTTGGTTTGGCTTCTTCACAACTGCCAAATCTTGGTTTCTTGTTGTCCAATGGTTCATTCAATAGTGCCTTGATGCATTTTGTAGCTTGTCATGTTTGGATTTCATAATCCAGTGGTGATATCCAAGATTTTCTAGGTACTGCTGGTTTGATATAAGTAAAATCAGTATCTACCATAAAACATATATCATCCTTGTGTTCTTCTATCAAACTCTCTGGTATCCTTGTTCTTGCTTGCATCTTTTCCTTAAATCCTTTGAAATATTCATTCATTAAGTCATCAAAATCTGTACCTAATGATTCTATGTGATCACATATCTATATGGTGATTGGTTTGCTTATGTCCCATACTACTTTGCCTATGGAAGGAAAGTATTCTTCAATGTAAAAGAATATGCACATAATAAGAGAACCAAACTTACAAGTGTTTGTCCTTGATGACCTTATAGTTTTCATGTTCTCCTCAAGTTGATTTAACAATATTTCTAAAAGATCCATCTTCTTTCCTTGTTTGATGATCTTGCAGGATGTGCTCATAGCAGTGCTTTCTATGTTGTTCATTCTGCTGGCCTGAAATATTTTATATCCTACCACACATACACCAAACCTGAGTTCCTCATTGGTGATGATGTTAACCTTGAGACCTCTGTTATCTAATTTTTCACTTGTTAAATCTTCTACTTCCTTTCTGGATGGGTGCTTGTGAGATTTTGGCTTGTCATTTGTGGGATATCCAGTAACCGCATGAATAACATATTTCATTATTTGTTTAGGCTCATCAAGCCACAATATCTGGTTATGCATTCTACTAAGAACTATCTGTATCCATTCAGTCTTAAAAACCCTAGGAAAGTGTAATGCATTTGTCAGACCTTTCATGTCCAGATGCTTGTGCTCTTCTTTCAGGTTTATAGTGTCATCACATAGTTCCTTATAGGCCTTATCTAGGTCTATATCTCCTATTTTTGATATCTTGCAATGTATATAGGACCTTACATCCTCTACCAGCAAAACCCTAGGTGGGATTCTAGAGAATGCTCCAGAATCACCAGGTTGCGATGCAATTTCTGGGTGTAACTTGTATTTAGGTTCAACGCAAGTACTATTGCTAATAAGATTAATCATTTTCTTCTTATCCTCTTTCAATTTTGTTGTTCTTGAAGTAGATGCCATCGTATTTTGAAATTTAGGGCTTTCTATAATTTAAACACAGTGTGGTCGGTGATTAAAGGTACTTACTGAATCTCTGTGATCACTCATGAATCTATTGAGTCATGTTTGAATCTTGTCGAGGTCACACTTCAATCACTCTGCTCAGCTCTGCTTCATTGCTTGAAAATTGCAAGTGTGAAATGAGTTCTTCCTTCGCGCTTTTATAACCTTTTGTGCCCTAAGTTTTCATTAATGCCCAACAACTCGTTGGTGTACAAAGACTGAGTTCGTTGGTTGAGGCATAAATAACATCGTCGGTGTAGGCATAAAGTTTCAGGGTAGCTAGCAGCTTTAGTGATTTCACCGATGATTGTCGGTAAGATGGCGATGACAACCTCTGTCGACTCAAAGATCACCGATGTCTGTCGGTTACACTTAGCGACTTGGATTTTGTGTAATGCCTGATACATTTTGGTAAGTAGTGTCAACTTTACTGTGTGTGTTCATCAATGATTATTGGTACCCATTTACCGATGGAAATGTTTTTCAATAATATTACAAGTAACAATATAGTGCATCTTCAATAATGCTAATTTTGTCAATATGATCAATGTGTAATGGAACCGATGCATAATATAACTTGTCATAATGCACTTCCATGCTTACTTGTGCAACTTAGTTGGGAATAGTGATGCCAGCATATCCATTGGATGGGGTGTCATCATTTGTATTGCTTGTTCCAGCACCTTTAGTATTTGTAGCTTTTCTCCACATCTTATTTTTCATCTTCTTAATGTCATCAATGGTGTTTCCATTGGGATAAGTACTTGTTTTTGTCAGTCGGTCTTTACAATCTTTGCTCACATGTCCAACCTTATGACAATGTAAACATGCCATACCTAGATTGGTCCATCCTCTTGGTCTTCTAGTTCATTTTCTCATACAGATGGTAGAAATATGACCATACCTTCCACATGCTGTGCAGTTTACCCATGTGTTATAGTCCCAAACATATGAGTTACCGATTCTTGTCGGTTTATAGCCATTATCAGGTTCTTTTGGTGTTCATGCTTTCTTGTTATTTTTCCAGCACTCATGATGTGTATGTCCATTCATTTTGCAGATAGGATAGTACTTGTCCATGTAGGTTTCCTTCTTTGGATTTGTTACCTTGGATCTGCATTCATGTGCCTTGTGTCCTTTCTTGTGACATTTATAACAACTACCAATGAAAGTAGATTGTGAGTGAGGAATACCTTTCATTTTGTTTCTATAATGTTTGAGGTGTGGCCTACTTTTCCACAGTGATTGCATGACAACTTCTTGGTTCTTGGGGTTGTATAAGCATTCCTTTGATCTGATTGATTAGATTATTCTCCATTGTCGACATACCCTAGACATGTGTAGTTGTTGACTCTTCTTTGTCTGTCAAGAAAATCATCCATTCTTTTATTTCTATCTTCAGCTTTCTTGATTAATTCATTGTGTTGATTCTAAATTTTGACTTCTTTCTTTAGCTTTTCATTCTCTTCTCTTAGCTCACCGATGATCTGTATTCTTTCAATGAGTTTAGTATTTAATCTATTTTCTTCTTGACTCATAAGAATAATCTGATTGGTAATCTCATTGTGATGATCAATAAGTCTTTGAATCTCTGATTCTTTTTCTTGTAGTTTCTTTTTGATTTTCCTCCTATCACCAATAGCCAATGTTCTCTCAGATTTAGTTTTTCTTGTATCATTCATGACATCAATCATTTTTACCATCTAAGTCTCTTGACCGATTTGCAGCATTTTTATTTGCTCTGTCAGATGTAGATTGACCTCTTGTGGACTTGTGATCTCTTCTACTGATGTGTCTGATGCTTTGCTTGTTGTTGATTCAGCTAAGTTGAAGTAATCTAAGATCTCCTCTTCTTGATAATATTTTTCATTAAGCCTAGAATTCATAATCTTTATTTCATCAAGCAAATTTCTCATGCTTACTCTCGCCTCTTTGTACTGCTCACAGTAAATATGAATTTGTAACTAATCGTTCTCAATAGTCTTGCCTAGTTTGTACTTTTCCATTGTCTTGATCTTTTCTCTTAAGTCTTTAAGCTTTTCAAGAAAGAGACTTAGCTCTGATACCAATTGTTGGAATTACTAGAATGATGTACTGAGAGGGGAGGGGTGAATAAGTACCTCTAAATTTTTTATGTGATTAGCCCATTAACATTTGTGTCATCAGATTTGTATATTCACCTATCTATCTGTTCATCTTTCTTTATGTATGTGAAATCATAACATAAGTTCTTTACATGTGTAAACATTCAAGAAACATGCATGAAAGGAAATAACACAAAACACAAGATATGATATCGTAGAAAACTCCTGTTAGGAAGTAAAAACTACGGTGGGGATGTCACCCACAAAACTTCACTATCTGCAGATAAGAAGGGAGTCAGTTAAGGCTTACAATTTGATCACTTCTGATGATCTACCCTATTGAGAGTATTAGAGTGGAGACCTATTAGGATCTACTTCATTTGAAGCTTTAGAAACACCGTTAAGTGTGCACTCTATTAAGAGATTTGTCAAGAACTGTTAAGTCCACCTTCTACTAAAGGATTTCTAATGTGATGCACTTGTTAGAATACAACTACATTATAAATGTTGATCTGATAGTATATGCAATCTCTAATTACTGATAACATATCCTATAAAGATTATAATGTATATGTATTCACCTTGAGTGATTGAATGATACCTTGTCTCTGCTCATCGGTAGCCTTGTTTGTGTTCTTGAGAACTGATATGATCTGTTTCTGAACTTTGCATGAATTCAATTCTACTGCTTAGATGCTCTTTATGGCTACAGTCATTTTTAAACTATATCTATTACAATGATTGAACATCTATGTATACTAGTTTCTAGGTCCATTTTTGATTCACGCTTTTCAAGTTAACTCTAGATCCAAGGTTTACAACTTGACTTTGATCTTTAGTTAGTTATGTTTTAGATCCGTTAGGATTCTTTAAAACAATTACAATATACTTGCTTGACCCTCAAGTAATGATTTAAAACAAATTAAAACTCTATAAATATAATTACAATGTTTTATCTGACATGGAAAGTCAGATCCACTATATGCGGGTTCTGTAACTAACTATCGGTTCTGATAGTCAGGCTGCTCTGTCAATCTGTCTAGTTCCTTTCATTCTTTGCTCTATCAGGCTTTTGCTCCATCGGTGTCCCTATATTGAACTGTTCATCGGGTTCCTTGCCTTTTCTGCTCTGTCGGTGATGTTCATAAAATTGTACCGTCGGTGATGTCCTTTATGCTTTGTCGTCGGTTTAACACTTGTCAGTGTTTGTCGGGAAATTCTATACTTAGCATTTTCAAGACAAGCATTATCATCTCATCGGTTATGCAGTGTGTTGTCTATAGGGCATGCCTATACTGATGAACTATATCATGTTTTTTACTTAAGTATACTAATGGAAAAACTTAATGTCATCAGAAACAACCTCATTAAATACGTTGTATCATGCATAAACTCAAGGCTTAATGCACAAAATTCCCTTAAATGATCTTGGGGATCAGATGCTCCTTCATACTTGTCGTATTTAGGGAAAACAAAATTATTTGGGAATGGAACCATAATTAGGGTTTTATCAAATGGAAAAGGACACAAAGCTTCAATGGAAAAGGGTTTAGGAGCCCCACTTTGTTTCATTGTGTCCAATTGCATTTGGAAGAGTTTGAATTGTTTGCTCATGATATCAATAGGATTTGCCTCAGCTTCTTTTTGTTTAAGTTCATTGACATTATAATCATGAGGGAGTTTAAGACCCATTTGAGAAAGGTCTAAAAAGTACTTCTCCTTATCTCTATCCAACACTTTCTCCATAAGTTTCATGAAGAATGGACTTTGCATGGCTTTGTTAACCTTCTCTGGTTGCTTCTTCATCATGAGGGTCAACGTTGCCCCCATTGTTGTTTTTATTTAACCCTTGGTGGTTAGGGTCTATTGGTCCTCCATTATTGTTATTGTTTAACCCTTGGTTATTAGGGTCAATTCCTCCCCCATTATTGTTATTGTTATCAACCGCACCACCTCCATTGTTATTCATGTCTTTATTAGCATGGTTGATCTGATCAGGGTCCATATTTCCAAAGGAAAAGACATAATTGGTTCTTCTTCTCTTGTAGGTTCTTGCGTTTGTCTTGAAGAAGTAAATGTGTCACTTGGAAAAGTAGCTCATGCCTTATATACGAACCATCTGATTGCAGCACGTTCTTAATGTAATGAGATGAGTAAAAGCTGGCATGGACATGAATTGTGTTTAAGAATGTTGGCTTTCTCACTTAATTTGATCAATCCCTTACAATTTTTGCAAAAATATCCAAAATTAGGGATTCTGATCAATTTGAACTTATGAACAGCTGGAAAACCCAAAAGGGTACTCAAATATGAAATCCAAATTTTTCAAAGTATTTGGGAAGTATCCACTATTTTCCCTTCTTTATTTTTGGGTGTCACTTTCTTGTGTGTAGGTGTGACTTAAAACCTTATAGGCATTTACTGGAAATTGGTTAGGTGACACTTTGCAGTGGAGAAGGCGGCTTTTGCCCATTGATAGGTGTTGTTTAAAAATTTCCAGGCGTCCCTTTACAGTGACTCAGGCGGTATCAAAATGCTGCCAGGCGTCATTTAATGTATCATAGGTGTCGTTTAACTATGCATAGGTGGCACTTTGTAGATACAATTTGTTTTTCTCATGTTTTTTATTTTTTTTAAAAGTTTAAAGTTTTTTATCAGGTTTGTAGAATATTCTTGCTTGAAAATTGAAAACAAACGCAACACACACGTCAAGTTTGCCTCATGTCCCTAAAACAACACTAAATGTGTATATTCTTGGTCATTTTAACAGGTATATAACAAGAATATCTTCCACATAAGCTACCTAAATTCAGATTTGGCTTTTAAACACTTTTGGCTCTAGAAGGTAGGATTGCTACTTATTTGGGTTTTATTGATCACCTCCATTCTAAATCATGCCAAGTTCTTTTACCCCCTTGCGGGCTTCCCACATGCACAAAAGTACAATTTTGTGCAATCCCGAAGGACTACTCGAGGAAGTGAAGAAACTTGCACACAATCTAGTCACCTTCTCATTAAGGAAGAATGCATTTATTTATAGTGGGTTGGATAGTATCATGGAAAAATCGATTGTCTCCCACTTTGGGTCGTTCGCTCTCACCGTCCTCATAAGGAAATTCTCAGGAGGCAAGCCCTCTAAAGCTCTATTTTAGCATGTATATGGAAAGCGGAAAATGAACTTAGTCCAACAAGTTTGGGAGTTTGATTCACTCAAAGAGTGAAGAGCATATCCCTATTGTCTTTCTTCATTCCAAACACTTCAAGCACTATGATTCTTTTTCAACCTCATTACAAAGAGGTTCTTAAAATGGAAATGTTTGGTTCAATTTATCCTCCCTTTCTTTCTACCACTTCAAACGAAACATGTTTGGCTTTTTGATCAACTTACAAGAAGTTGAGAGCATATGCCTAAAACTTTGTTTGAAATGAACAATAATAGGGTTTTCCCTACTTATACTATTTTAAATTGAAATGCTGCAATCTAAGGGAAAACAAGCTTGATAAGTAGATTACCTCTTTCAAAGCTAGCAAAGGCTAGGCACTTTTTTGAGGTTTTTTACTTAGTTTTCAACTCACCTAGTGGCGATAGTTCCTACTCCGTCTCCTCCAACAAGTTAGTCAGCACAAACAATCAAAGTGAAGAAAAACTTGCAAAAGCACAAATGCAATTAAGTTCTTTCTTTCAAATTTGCAAGAAAACAACTTTTGAGAACTTAAAGCATGAACTTAATTGAGAGTTGGAAAATTTTTCTTGTATGCACTTCTAACTTTTATGTAGTGCTCATACAAGTGTTCTTCTACTTCTAGATTCTTTAAAATAGAAGCATTATGCCAATCTTTAGAGTGTTTCTTAGAAGCTCTTACCTCTTTGCTTTCCTTTGTAACTCTGCTTTCTGGTTTCTGTACTTTCAGATGTCTATTCATCTGCAAAAAAAACACAGACAAAGAGTTAGAAATCTGAAATCAATGATTAATCAATAAAAGAATATGAAAAGCAGCAGGCAACATTTAACAGCTAGCAGGCGTGATTAAAATGTTTCCAGGCATTATCTAAAATTGCATAGGTGTTGCTTTCCATCGAATTAGGCATTATTTAACTCTGCTAGGCGTAAAGCTTTAAATGGTAGGTATGACAGAAACTAAAAATTGCGTGAAACAAAAGCTACTAGGTGTCATTTAAAAATTTGCAGGCGGCATTTCCCGAGGCACAAGCAATGCTTTACTGTCATAGGAGTGACAATTTATCTCACAGCTGGCATGGAAAAAAAGACAGAAATAGAAGGATTTTGGAAGGCATCAATTAACTTCTGGCAGGCATCATTGAAATGTGTATAGGTGTCACTTCCCTAAAAATCTACAAAATTTGTACAAAGTGAAGCAAAAACACATACAAAACTTTGAAAAATGATGGGAAAAGAGGCCTAAAGCCCCATGGTGGGTGTCATTTGTGTGTGAATTTATTACACCTTCATGAGATTGATTGATCTAACTACAATTATATGAAAAAAATAAACAATTTAAACTAAAGAATTGCATTTAAATCACTAAACATCTCATGGTTCTCTAACTAGTATGCTAGTAAAGCTCCCAGCCTTAATCTCTACTAATGACAATCCTAGAATGAGAATTTGATAAAATTATATGCCTAATCTAGCTCAATTCTCTCAAATGATAACAATTGTGAATTCAAATGCTCTCCATAATGCTCAATTTGATATGAAACTCTCAAATATGCTCAAGATTGCTATGAAATTGCCTATAGGTTTGATGCTTTGCATTCAAATTTTCTAGGATATATGTTATGCTTAAAAATGACTTGTATTTATAACAAATTCCCAAGTGTAGGGGGTAGAGTTAATTGATCATGATTAAGCCTTGGTTGAGTGAAAGGCTTTGAGATGGTTTCAAATGGGGGGACAATTTAAATGACTGTCTCAAAGGTTGAGACAAAAGGACAAATTTGAGTGATTGAGACTCAAAGTTGAAAATGAGTGATTGAGATTCAAATTTAGGAGTGAGCCATGTGCTTTTGTGTTCTCAATTCCCATTGGTTACTCAAATTCATGTTGAAAGATATTAGGATTATTTAATTCAATCAATTAATTAAATTAGCCATGTAAAGATGAATAGGTTCAATTTGATTTTTGATTAAAACTATACAATTAATTGATTAAAATCAATTACATAATTTTGATTGATCCTTTTAGGCTTATATTTGTTTGTTTGATGTCATGGTTAATTAATCCTTTGATTTAACTTGATCTTGTCCACTTTGATTGATAAATATTGATTTGAATTGATTTTGATCCATTTTAAAGCATTTTAAAGCATTTGGCTGAGATTTGCAGGTTTAGATGATTCTAAGACACTTGCCCAGTTTTGGGTGTCTATAGAAGTCAACAAGGAAGACTCTATAATGGAACAACTTGTTGACATAGTCCACAATTTTAATCATGTTCTTAGTGGTCAAGAGAAATTATTACAAAAGGTAGAGAGAAAATTTGAGAATAAGGTTCTAGAGAATGTTGCAGGTAAGATTACAATAGATCAAGTGAAGCTAACCACTATCATCAACTCTCAGAAACCACTGTGAATAATGTTGTGGCATTATTTGTAAAGTTGAGTGACACATCCAACTTTACCATGGAAATAAAGGATAAGCTAACAAAGATTGACAATGATTTGAAGGCAAGTGCAAGCCAGTTGGCACTCAATCCTAGTTCAAGTTCAACACATTTTGTTAAGATCAAGTATCTAACTGATATGCAGGCAGAGCTACTGAGGGAAGAAGGAAGAACAAGGGAATCCCTATCAAATATACATAGCCAACTCCTTCCTCATATGGATGTCATGCAAATACATATTGCTCATGCAAAGACACTCATCCATGAGAACAACTTTTCAGTTGCAGAGCTTATGATGGAGTTGTCTGCAGAAATTCAGATTGAGTTGCACATCCTGAAGGTGTTACAAGACAATTGGGACAAGACTTTGTCTCAAATTTTAAAGGTACTGTAACGTATGAAATGGATTTTGTTACTAAAATGTAATAGATAAAATGGATAAGATATAAAAATGGTTGATTTGATTTATAGATTGTTTGTGAATTGATTATCTTGAAATGTAAGGTGTTGATGTGTAGATTGTTCTTTGAATTACCTAGATTGTATTGGATTCTTTTAACCTTGATTGAGTTGAATTGATTATGTATTTCAATTGTGATTAAGGATAAGATAAGATGTTCCTTTTTATCCTCAAATGCACAAATGGGAGATCCAAGTTGATCAACCCAAGAGAAGGGTTAATGCACAAATGAATCAACTATTTGGAAAGAAGAATAATGAAGGAGATACCTTAAATTCTGTAATTTATATGTATAGGAATGATGTATGACTATAATTGAAAAGCTCTGAGAAATGCACTAACCTTGAAATATTGCAGATCAAAGAATGCTATTTTCTAAGGTCTGTAGACTGTTTCTGGAAAAACTGACAGTTGATACCGAATCGAAACGCAGAGACGAACAAAACCCAGAAATCATTTTCCATTCTGATGTCATCTTATGAAAAAGGTCAACCTTGACCCACAAATGTCAACCCTGACCCAATAATGTCGACCCTGACCTGCACAGATCTGAAAGTGACTTTGTTCGCGGATCCTAAAAGTTTGTCGAAAAGGGTATCTAGATCTGGGTTCAAATCCACTGTTCTATACCTGTACCTACAAGAAAAAGGAGATTGTTTTGTTGTGGGGGAGGGGTTTTCCTCAGTCAAACCCCGATTTAGGAATTAACCTTGAAATCAATAAAGTACAGAATGCTAACAAGTAGTAGAATTGAATCTAACAATGAAGCTATGATATTCAATAGATATGTAATTGAAATTCAGATGTATGCAAGTATGTAA
>MU218915.1:413693-426477 GCA_018584345.1 Thuja plicata | reverse complement strand
AGTATAAATAGAATCAATAGATTGAAAGATGGAAATGGTATAATGAATGAAAATCCAAAGGAAATTGCAAAGAAGTCAAATTCCTCTTTTAATGAAATTTTGAATAACTGGGAGGGATTATATAAGACATCTTAGGAAAAGATGTTGGGAAATTTCCCAAGGATGTTATTGGAAAAAGCAAAAATAAAAATTATTGATAGAAAATTTCTCAACATAAGAGATTACTTTATCTCCTAAACAACTTTAAAAACCAAATAAGGCTCTAGGACCTAATGATTTTCCTTGAAGTTTTTATCTCAAATGCTGGAATATTTTAGGGATAGAATTGACGGAGGATTTTGAGCTAACAATAAATTTATTGATATTATCAAGAGAGATCAACAAACCTTCATAGAATTAATACCAAAGAAGGAGAAAGAATTGTAATTAGATGAACTTAGACTAATCCATTTATGCAACACTATATACAATTTTTTAGCTAAAGTAGTTGCAAAATGATTAAAGAAGGTCCTTCCTACTATCGTATTTGAAGAACAAATAGGATTTTTCCTTTAAAGATCAATATTTGATGGTTTTATTATAGCTCAGGACACAATACACTAGGTGTAAAAGACAAAGAAACCAAGTATGATTATCAACTTTCAAGTTAGATATAAAAGGCATATGATAAAGTGGATTGGAAATTCTTATGCAAAATTATTGAAGCATTTTGTTTTTGTAAATCATGAATGAATTTAATTTTCTTTTATATTTTTTGTTCAAGATTCTCAATTTTGATAATTGTTACTCCACATGAATTATTTAAAAGTTATGGGGATATTCGATAAGGGGATCATGTTTCACCCATTTTATTTATCATCATTGCGGAAGCGCTTAGAAGATCCATAGAAAGACCTAAAAAATTTTGAATGTTAAATGGCATCAAGGTCACCTGTTCAGTCCATGGAATTATCCATCAACAATTTATAGATCTAACAATGCTATTCCAAAAAGGTAATAGATCAAAATTAATTGAAATGAAAAAGGTGTTACAACGATATTCGAAAGCAGCAAGACAATTCATTAGTAAGGAAAATTAAAAGAATTTTTTTCTTAAGATAAATTTTAGATTTGTGGGATTTAGGGAGGGAAAGATCCCCTATTTATAGCGAAGAATGTCATTGGATAAAATTATTAAAACCTTGAGAGTATGGGATTAGGTAGGGGAAAGAACGGATAGAAAAATAGATTTGTGGGTAGCTAAATGGTTATCATGGGTGGGCGGAATCATTATGCTAAATGAAACTCTATAAGCAATTCCAATTCGTTTAATTTCTTATCTCTCAATATCGATCTATGCTTATCCAAACCTTATCAAGAACTTGTGGATAACCACTAGTTATTTGAAAATTATTCCAATGTCCTTCATAATTTGTTTCATCCAAACAACTTGTGTACAGTTTATTGCAGCAACCACATACTCTAACTCAATAGTAGATTGAGTAATATAGTTCTACTTCTTGCTCAACCAAAAAACCAGCCTTTTTCAAAAGAAAAATGCACTACCACTTGTACTATTCTTGTCATCCACATTACCTACCCAATCAGCATCAATAAAAGCCTACAATGTAAAATCATCATATTTTTCATACCATAATCCATATTCTACTGTTCCTTTCAAATATCTAAAAATTCTTTTCACAGCAGCAAAATGTGTCTCTTTAGGATCTACTTGATATCTAGCCACAATCCCAACTGCATTGGAAATACCTGATCTAGTGTGTGTTAGATATTGTAGACAACCAATCATTGATATGTACTTAGTCTGCCCAACACTTTGAGTCTCATCACTTTTAGTCAATTTGTTCCCTGTTACCATGGGTGTACCAACAAGTTTACAATCTTCCATTCCAAATTTCTTCAACATTACCTTAAGTTACTTGGTCTGAGATATAAAATTTCCATTCTTACTCTGATTAATTTGAAAACCAAGAAAAAATTCCATCTCACCAATCATTAAAATTTCAAACTCATTGTCCATTTCTTTAGCAAACTTCCTACTTATTTTATCATTGCCTCCAAAAATGATATCATCAACAAAAACTTCTATAATTAAGATTTCATCTTCATCAATTCTTAAATACAAATTACTGTCTGCATTACCTTTCTTGAGACCAAGACAAAGTATATGTTTATCTAGTCTTGCATACCATGCAGTCGGTGCTTGTTTTAGTCCATACAGTGCCTTCTTCAGTCTGCAAACCATGTTTTCATCATCCGTCAAAGGAAAACCACCAGGTTGCTCGATGTACACTTCTTCCTCTAGATCACCATTCAAGAATACTGAATTCACATCCATCTGATACACTTTAAAGTCTTTATGTGCAGCACAAGCAAGGAATAGTCTCATAGTTTCCAATCTAGCTATAGGTGCAAATGTTTCTTCATAGTCTATGCCTTCTTTTTGTGAATAGCCTTTACATACCAGTTTAGCCTTTTTTCTTACCACTTTTCCTTCCTCATTCATCTTGTTTCAAAAAACCCACTTAGTGCCAATCACATTTTTGTTCTTAGGCCTTAGAACCAATTCCCAAGTGTTATTTTTCTTTATCTATTCTAGTTCTTCTTCCATGGATTTAGTCCAAGATTCATCTCTACATGCTTCATTAGCAATCTTTGGTTCAACTTGAGAAATCAAACAGATCTCATCTCTAAATCTAGATCTATTCATCATGCCTTTGCTTGCATCACCAATAATTTGATCTTCAGGATGGTTTTTCTTGACATACCTTGGTGTCTTCAATGTTTCAGTAGCCTTGACCTATTCTTCTTCTTCAGTCTCATTTTCAATCATCAAGGGTCCTTCAAGTTCATCAGCAACTTATCTTGTTTCTATTATCTAACCACAATCATACTTTCTTTCCTGAATTTGAAAATTTTCATCTATCCTCACATTGGCGCTTTCAATCAATTTCCCCAGTCTCAGATTGAAACATTTATATGCTTTACTCTTAGTGTAATAACCAAGAAATATTCCTTCATAACTTCTAGCATCAAACTTTCCTATCTCATCATCTCTCTTGATATAACATTTACTACCAAATATTCTTAAATATTTCTAGTAGGTGCATGATCAAACCATAATTCATAAGGATTTTTATTTGTACCTTCTCTGATCTGTATTTTTTTTAATGTATACACAAAATTGTTGATTGCTTCCCTCCAATGAACATGTGACACATTTCCTTCCAGCAACATAGTCCTTCCAGCATCTAATATGGTTTTGTTTCTCCGCTCTTCTATCCCATTCTATTGTGGAGTTCTAGGAGCTGAAGTCTGTCTATGTATTCAATTTTCTTCACAGTATGTAGTAAATAGTTCTAATGTGAACTCTCCTCCTCTCTCTGATCTCAAACATTTCATCTTTAAACCAGATTCATTCTCAACTTTCACTTTGAATAGCTTGAACTTGGCAAATGCTTCAGATTTCTCTCTCAAATATGTAACCCACATTATTATAGAAAAACCATCAACACAAATTATAAAATACCTTTCACCATAGTATGATCTTGTTCTTGTAGGACCACACAGATCTATATGCACCAAATCCAACGTCCCTTTTGCTGAATAAGCTTTTCTCTTGAAAGTGCTTCTAGTTCTTTTCCCCATAACACATTCTCTACACATAGTGTTAGATGGCTTTACAATTCTAGGTAGATCTCTTACTACTTTTGTCATACTTTCCTTCACGATGTTATTAAAATTAACATGACAAAATATTTTGTTCCATAACCAACTTTCATCAACCTTTGCAATAAAACAAGAAGATTCAGATGTGTTCAAGTCAAATACATTACCTATGGATTTAGTACCAGATGCTATCAAGTCTCCTATTTTTCTCTTTATAGAACATTGTCTGTTTATGAAGTTCAGTTGATAACCCTTGTCCACTAGCTTTCCAAAACTTAACAAATTGTGCTTAAGTCCATCAACAAGTAATACATTGTCAATGTTAGTCTTTCCATCCAAGGAAATAGATCCAATTCCAATAATAAGTTTAGGATTATTATCACCAAATCTAACAACACCACCATCATGTCTTTTCAAACTCACAAACTTATTTTTATCTCTGGTCATATGATGTGAACAACCACTATCTATGACCCATTCAAATTTCTTTTCAACTCAGGACACTAATGATTTTTATTCATGCATAGGTTCATCATCTTTAACAATAAATCCAATTTCATCATACTCACCATCTTCATCATCATATATACCTTCACTAGAATAATAATAATCCTTGTACTTTGAGAACTTAGACTTGAAAAGCTTAGGTTTTTTCTTTAAAATTCTTGTCTAGGACATCTAGATGCAAAATGACCAATCTTGTTACATGAAAAACATTTCAAAGGTAATTTTCCCTCAAACTTACCCTTACCTCTCTTTTCTCTTCTTGTAATTAGTGCTATGATTTCATATAGCTTTCTTTCTTCTTCATGTATTTGTTCCCACTCATCAACATAGGCTCCAAGTTCTTCTCTTAGGTCATTATTTCTCATGCTTGCATTTCCAGGTAAGATTATTTTGCTTTTGTGCACATTTTCTTTGAAGGATGACTCAACCTTAGGTAAAGTATCTCCCAATTCTATGACTTCAAATGTAGTTATCTTTCCAATCAACATCTCTCTGGTAAAGTTTGGTGTCAAAGGTATGATCTCCACTATAGCCTGGACCTTGGTTCTATAAGAAAGTGTCAAAGATCTGAGTAGCTTTGCAATCACTTCTTCCTCACTGTAAGTTCCTCCAGAGTTCCTAATACCAATAACTACCTTAATAATTCTCTGTGCATATACTCTGATGTTCTCATCTTTAGTGATTCCATCTTTGTCTTCAAGTTCTGTAACTTTCCTTGCTTTGTAAATTTGTCTCCAACATATAGTGCTTCCAATATTGTCCAGATTTCATGTGCAGAGTACAAGTCCTTTACTCCAGTAAATTATCCTTCTAATAGTGCGCTGATCAAGGATTCCCTTGCAACCATATTGCATGAGAATAGCTTCTTTTTATCTTCATTGGATTTCTCTAATGCATCCTTAGTTGGTACCTTTTCTTTCTTCTTTGTTATCATCCAGTAATAAATTCCCAAACATAGCAAATGTGTTCTCATCTTGTTCTGCCAACTGTCAAAGTTTTTAGGATCAAACTTTGGACTATCCTTCCTATAGTAAGTCATCTTCAAGATCACCTCAAGCTATTAAAATTTCTCTCTGAGGACCAATAGCTCTGATACCAATTGCTAGGAATAATAGTCCACAAGACAATTGAGAAGGGGGGTGAATCAATTGTAATCTATATTATTAAAATTTATACTTTATAAACCAAATTTGCAAATTTAAATGATAACATAGTAAATGCCAACACCATAACACAATGTTTTTTGTCGAGGAAACCCTGATAAAGGTAAAACCCTGGTGGCAATTAACACCCACAAATAATGTACTGAGAGTATAGTATCCCTATTAAAAGATATTAGCCCTCTTAGGAGCTAATTACAACATTATAGTACACAATCCCTGTTACGAGATAGGCCCTATTAGGAGTCAAAGAAAATAGTAGGCTCACTACCAAGGCACACTACTCAAACAAGGTTAAAGCCACCTTCAAGGATTTACAATCAAAATCAAGTGTATAAAGAAAATACACATTCCAGCGAACTGTGTGATAGCAACTATCTTTTCTTGGTCAGTTCCAATGAATTATCAACTTTTCTTGTATCCAAAGTCAACAAGATTCACAACTTCTACACCTCTCTTCCTTTATCTTTCTCTTTCACACTTCTCCATAAGAAATTTTCATTCATATATACCCTTTTACAATAATTCATTAGGTTGGCCAGTTAAGCTTTCCTAATACACAATTAACTAGGTCGTCCAATTAAGATTTTCCATCATACAAATAATTACATAGCCCCTTGCTAAGATACACACAGTATCTAAAACAAGTGTGCAATATTTAAAATCCATTACATATACCTCCAAATCCATAATTCATAGTCACAATTAATTTCACACGCTACATGTCTGAAGTTGTCCAGGAAATAGGTCTTCTCCAAAATACACACCATAATTGACCTCATTAGTATCCGATCAACAATAGAACTCAACCCATTACTCTATCATATGTCAGTTGTCCACCAGTAAGCTCGCAAGTTCAGAAATATCTTCACTAGAAAGATATACTTGAAACATAGACACCTTCACTTTCAATAATCACAGTTACAGTTGAGACAACCAGTCTTCACCAAATCAACTATAACATCCATAGAATGTAACATAAAGCCAAGAAATCTTAGGAATAAGGTCACCACACATCCTTCTTCATAAATCCAACTTTGATCATTTTGAATCATCCGTAAATTGTCCGTACACTCATTCCAGTTAAGTAGCTAGTCTGTCTTCTCTATAGAAATATATGTTGACATTAGTGACAAAACATGAATATCAACAACATGATCAGTAACCAAAAATGATATCATCCAACATGGTGACATTGACTTGAGGGTGCAAATCAAAACTGTGTTAGAACATAAAAATATTTCTGGGTTTTGTCTGTCTCTACATTTATATTCCAGATTCTATCTCAGATTTTCAAGAAACTGAGTGCAGACACCCAAAAATAGAATTCTTAAGATCTACAACATTTCAAGGTTAGTAATTTTCTCCTATCCATTTAAATTAAGTTTATCACTCTTTCTAAATCCACCACACATTCAAATAAACAAATGGATATTTAAGATCTTCTTCTTTGCTCTTATTTCCAAATGGTTGATTCATTTATGCATTGATCCTTCCTTTTGGGTTAATCAATTTGGATCCTTCATTTGTGTATCTTAGGATAAAAGGAAAGAATCTCATCCACCCCTCACATTTCAATAAACATTCTAATTTTAAGTGTAACAAAACATTCTATCTAATTTATTATGTTACATTACTATAACACCCCCTTGAGATAAACTTAGGGAGAAGTTAAAAACCTAGAAACAACAACTGAAAGAAGGAAATGGGTCCCGAAAATAAGCCCTGATCAGGTACCCAAGTACAAAAAAAATATCTGTAAAGAGGAGAAAATGAGAAAACCCAGTGAGAAAAACCCCTCTCTGAAAAGAGATAAATCCTAGTGAAGGAATGAAGAAGCCTCCAAACTAGAAAGTTACCTAGAAAATAGGAACCAAGAATGGAGATGTAGAACACCTCTAAAGCATGAAGTTGCAAACACTATGGAAAAATAACTGTTGGAACCTCCACTATAATAGAACATGATTAGGTAGAGAAGACTATTAAAAAATCCTGAAGAGATGATCAATCAAAGATGGAAGGATGCCTCAAAAAAGGAATGATAGAAGAGTGTTCATATGCTAAATGATCAATCTCACTAAAATACATAGGTACTAGCCACTGCATCCGACTAGTACATAGGAACATATACTGAATACATAGACCACCCCATCGAACAAACAAAGCATTAGAACCAACATGAGATACCCCCATAATGATGAGCAGGGAGAGGCATGACAGGTACACTGAATCGGACTGTCAAGAAACACTGCATGATGAAGAACAAACAAACACATATAAAGGATGGTGTCATAGAAGGAACACTCACTTGACATACATAATGAGGCTAATGTCGTGGAAGGAACACTCACTTGAAAAAGGTAGATTTTAAACAAATCAAACATCAAACCCTGCCATGGCACTTTATAATATAGTGCGAGTATAATCAAGCACAAAATATCCACAATCCCAAGCATGCATCATATAACACTTTATTCCAGTGCGTTTGCAAAAAAAAAAGATATATAAATTGATGTCTACAATATTCAGGATTGACACAAAGCTGTAGAAACATGAATAAAAGGTAAAAATAAGTCATCCCATGCAAAAACAAATGATCCCATGACCTGAAACATCCAAGATATCCACTAGATTGCAAAAAATGCAAAAATATGAATAAAAAAATACTTGGAATAGAATTTGGGGGGCGAGACCCATACAAGAAGAAAGAGAATGGAACCAAATTTCCAATGCCATAGGGAAGTTAAAAAATAGAGTCCGAATGAGCAAGATATGGCTCCCAGAGTAAAAATAGGAACCCTGACTTTGATTGGAAAAAATTCTACAAGATGGAAAAATCAGAAAATCTAACCTCCAAAAAATCGTTCATCTTGGAAAGAGCTTTCTCGCGATATAAGGAAGTAAAAAATTGGCCTCTATTTTCTCTAGATAGAGCAAAACAACCACAGCCTGCTCATTATGGAAAAAAAACAAGTTGCATGATGGTTTTATTGCCATCAAATTTAACCACACTCTCTAACCTACGACCATTGACATCACTGCCTGCACATGCAAGTGTACCTTCACATGGAGGCATCCTTTCCAAAATGTAAACACCTTTTCAAAGTTTTTATTTTTAAAAATCATTTTTTTTTCAAAATCCGAATAATAATTTTTGGTTTTTTTTTCAACCTCCGCCTCAATTTTCATGCCCAGAAAATGTGTATATGCAAAAAGAATTTGCCTCATAATGCAACTTTGGAAAAAATGGTCGTGCCTTATATGGAAATATGGGTTTTTGGGCGTTTTGAACACACCTGTGAGGTCCATTTGTGCTCAAAGTGCTCCAAACAAAAAATGCCTCCAGATCCACACAAAAAAATGTAGAAAAACCTTGAAACCCTCGGAGGTCGAAAAACTTCAAAATCTCAAGAATGGGTAGTAGCAACAAGGCTCTTATACTATATTGGAGTTGATGAAAACTATTAACCCATAGCTCTCAAGAATCACCTGCTTGCAAACCTGTAATAGAAAAGAGAGAAGCAAAAATGCTATGGAGGCCAAAAATCATAGATCGATGGAAGAGGAAACATCTTGTGCAAACAATGGAGAAAATAATCTCAATGCAATAGCATCCTTAATTAATTAATAATTTACAAAGAGGGAATCCTTATAAAAGGATATTGAAACCCTAAAGGGGAAAAATCTATGTTGCATAATAATAATTATTATATGCCTAAAGTTTAGCTTAATTAAAACAGAGATAATAAGTGACTTAATAATTAAATCAATATGATTTAATTAATTAGTGGAATCACTTTATTATTCTAACAGTGTCTACAACATGTTCTCTATTATTATAAAATACTATTGGATTTTCTAACACATTTGTTATTCTTCATAGCTAAAACTTTAACACTATAGAAAGAGCTTCAAAAACTCACCACATCTATTGGCTCCTAGTTGTTGTAGTTTTTTATACCTATAGTGTGGTGAGGTCCATCGATATTGGTTAGCCATAAAGAGAGGAAATTAATTTTAAAAACTTCCTTCTTGGTAAGTTATCTTCAGTTAAACTTCTTTTATCAATTGACGTAGCTTGTGATTTTTAAAATGAGTGAATAGATGACTAAAATACTGTCTTGCTAGAGGATCATGAGGAGGATATTTATATGTTGTATCATATAAATTTTATTGTTAAACCAATGGAATATATAATTTGTAGCTTAAAATGTTCAATTAGGTGACATAAACAATCATAGAATGTATCGAAATATCTATGCCTTCAAATTGAAATTAGATATATTTAAGAATAAGGATTATAATTGTCTTTATATTAAGGTTGTTGATGATACAATACTAATCATTCTCATATGTGGATAATGTGTTATTATTTATAACAACAAGAGAATGACATGCCAACTCAAAAAGTTATATTTCTTACACATTTGACATGAAGGGCATACAAATTGTCATATTTTATTAAAATGTGAATAAAAAATAATAAAATAAATAGTTTTTTTTGCTGAGTTATAGTAAATATGTGGATATGATTTTGTATTTATTTAATATGCATGACTAGAAGTATATGGGTATTTCATTTTCAATTGGTACTAGGATTAAACTCTATATATTTATTTTCTTATGATATATTAGTGTTGGTAATTTGATGTATGCAATTGTTTGTACTAGACTATGTATTACTAATGAATTGACTTTTTTTAAGGTTTATGTCTAACCGTAGTAGAGAGCATATTATTAGTTTTATATTATCATGACATTGATGACGTGGAAAATTTATTAGAAATATGCACATTTGTTGATGTAGGTATAATGTCATTACAAATGGCTCTAAGAATGTGATCTACATATAGAGAATTGGTCAAGTTACTTGTTTGATTACAAATTATTAGAATTGAATTTTGCAATTAGACTAGTATTAATTTGCCCTTGAAAATTAGGTACCATTCTTGTATCATGCATGTTGATTTCTAATATCACATTGTTTGAGAAATTAAAAATTATTGTAATGTCGTGTTAGAGATGGTTGTCAATGTTAGAGTACATAGTCTTCTTTATGACTTATTAATTATATCATGTTGATATTAATTATTAAGTTAGGCGTACTCTATTTTTCCCTTAAGCTTTCTCTTAGGTCAGTTTTTCCCTTTTAGGGTTTCATTCACCTTTAAGGTCGAATGCTTGTATTTGTTTTTTCATACTCTTCAAATACATTTTGAGCTCTCACCTTTTGAGCATAGAAGGGTTTTTGATTTTTCTGTTGTTGGCTTCAATCTTTGCAACAGGTATTTTGCATGCAGGTGTTCTTGGCAAGATGTGAAGTTGGATTTATCAACTTCTACATGGTATCAGAGCCACCCTGTCGCTGCCTAGGTTGAATATTTTTGAAGCCTCGATTCGAAGATGACAGCCACAACTTTTCTAAGGTTTTTCTATCACTTTGAAGGAGGCACGATCTTCTGGAGTAGATTGAGCCAAAACAGACACCGCCATTGCGTTCAGAAGGCCCGGGAGAGTGAAAATACATAAAAAGTTTGACTATTTTGGCCTCTGTGACCACAGGCAAAAAATTTTGTTAGGGCCGTATGGCTAAAAAATCGAGAAAAAAACCTCAAATTTTTTTAAAAAAATATGCTTTTTTCACACTTTTTTGGCGCTGTCAGCCCGCACTTCCAACGCGCAGCCCGCGTGCCACCCGCACGCTACTGCAGGGCAGCGCGCCACCCAGGAGCCACCAGAGCCCGCCGCCGCCTCCTCTCCGCCCGGCCGCCGCACGCACGCGGCCCACCCGCCGCCCGCGCTGGGCTCACCCGCTACCCCCGCCGGTGGTGCCGTCCACAAACCACCAGAGCGCCGCTGACGACCGGTGACGGCCATACGGCCGTCAATTTTTATCCAGTCTCTGTGTTTTTCTAGAGAGTTGTATTTTGGAGAGGCAGTTGGTTTTTTTACCATAACTTGAGCATACAGTGTCCATTTTCAAAAAATGAAATATCATCGGAAAGGTTTTTTTGAGATCGATGCAATGATGCTGGTCTTATTTTCTAATTCAGCTATTTAAGATCTTATTTTCAACATTGAAGTTGAGGCTTCATTTTCCCTCCTCTCTGCATCCGGTGTTCAGGTTTTTCTCTCATTTTCTCTGTGCTTTCAATAGTTGTTTATTTGTGGTGCACAGGGGATAGGATTATACATTGTGGGGGGGTGCATTTTACTTTTTGTCATTTCATTCAGAAAGACCCTTCTACTTCCGTCTTATTCTTCTTTCAATGTCAGATCCCTCTGTGGCCTGACTGACACCTCACAACTACCACACATGGAAGCCACACATGACCAGACTCTTCATATCATGAGGTTTATGGTCATGCATGGATGCGGCTCGGCCAGTTCTTCAGAAACCTTATGAGGTGCTTATGCACAGAAATAGGATGGATGAGGAAATGGGCCTCATTGCCATGAACATTTCAGATGGGCTGTTGTTCCACCTGGATGGTCTAACTACACCTAGGGATATGTGGGACAAGTTCTCCACCTTTTTTAGCACCATGGATCAGTTCAGAATTCTCCAGATAGATGTAGAGTTCACCTCCTTGGCACTTGACTCATTCACCAGCATTGAGGACTACTTGATGAAGTTCAAGTCTCTTCGATCTATTTTACAGGTTGTTGGAAATATGAAGTCAGATGATTAGTGTATCTTCCTAATACTCTCCAAGCTTCATGGTCCTTATCAGATTTTCACTTCTACCTTCTACTCCACTATGGATGCACTGGGTACTCGACATGTTATGCCCTCTTTTGAGACCTTCTGTGATAGGTTAACTTGTGAGCAGTCCAAGCTCAGTTAGATGGACTCTCTTACAGGTTCACAGTCATAGGAATTGCTTGCCAAGTCATCTCAGGATACACAAAAGCCAAAGCTGAAGCAGGTATCTGATTCCTCTTCTCAGCACTCTACTGGCCCACCATCTTCTTCTAAGAAGGAGAAATAGAAGTTTCAGAACCCCACTTGTTTGTATTGTCAGAAGGGGACCCATGATGAGTCATAGTGTTATCAGAAGAGATTTGATGGCTATGAGAAATAGATTGTATATTTGCAAGCTCTCCTTCAGAAGAGAAATATTTCCTCTCCATCCTCTTCCACCTTACAGGGGTCTTCTTTTCAGTCTTCTGCCTCTTCTTCGACATCTGGCCAGGATTTTGGACAAGGTCATGCATTACGGGCATCTGTTGCATCCCCTTAACAGGTCCCTTGGATACTGGATTCTGGTGCTTCTCACCATATGGCATCTTCTCAGGATTTGTTCTCTTCTTTTGAGAATTCTCCTATTCCTCATATTCTCATGGGGAATAACACTGTACAGACAGTCTACGGGACAGGTTCAGTCAGCATTCAGGATGGCACATTCAATGATGTATTGTATGTTCCATCTCTCTCTGCAAACCTT
>MU218915.1:373249-397319 GCA_018584345.1 Thuja plicata | reverse complement strand
CAGTGGGTAGGGAACCTAGGAGAGAGGGAATAGAAAAGTCCTTCTGGTTAGGGTCTGAGAGTAGCCCTAAGAGACTCAAAGGTGAGTCTAGAGAATCCTGAATTGAATAGGATTCCAGGTGAGATTCTTAGAAGAGAGTAGGAATTTTAGAGAGTTAGGTGACCTCCCCATCATCAAGTTTTGATAAAAATGATGTTAACTCTAAGATCAGGTTTATAACTTATACCTTGATCTCCTAGTCTATGTGTTTTAAATTAGTTAGACTGATTAAAACACTTAATTTCATGTATCTTGTCCCTAAAGAAATGGATTTAAAACAAATAAATATCATCTAAATAAGTATCATGTCAAGGTATCGAAGATATTAGTAGACATCCCCAAGACCATTAAATTCGTATGAGTAAAAAGCAAGTTGGGAGATTTCCAAACTTCCCACATGGTTAAAATTTGTGTGTCTAATTCATTCTTTGGGCAAATTGGTAACGTGTATACGCAATATAATTATAGACATCCCATTGTTTGTATATACAACAGCAATTTACCTTTCTTGATCCATAACGCTACAAAGGCTGAGGGGCCATGGCATTACATAGTTTGGAGTACGGTGTATGTGATCAATGTGGGAGTTTATACGGAGAATTAATGCCTAAGAACTACAGAATTAAAATTTCTTCTCCTAATGTAGAACAAGCTCTCCCAACCCAAATTTCAGAGGAAATACTAGAAGGTATGTTTATCGTTCATACTACAAACATCAGGGAAGCAATTAAAACTATCATTGGCCATGAAAATATAGAATCGTGGACCAAACAACTAATTTTTCTATCACAATTAGTTTCAATATTCTTTTCGAATGCCATGGACTTAATGCAATCTACTCATTTACTGGAAGAAATTGCTCGCAAGTTTGTGGTTCCAAAATTTTGGGATGAAAATAAATTGCAGAGAGCCATGCAAAAGTATGACATATGGAATGGTCATGCTTTGATAGAGGACATTTTTACAAGGCATTCACTGCTATCAAACCACGCTGCCATGGTCACATATGATAAAATCAAAAGGGTGTTGGAAGAACAGAGCAACCTCCAAACTTTTGTTGCTCTACAAAGAGTGGGTCGCATATTAGGTTTGGACTCAGAAGAGCCCATTTGCAAAAAAGTGGATGCATTGACTTTGCTGCTCGATAGGTCTAACATTGCAGATTCTCCACTTACCCGGACAACAATATCTTCTCAACATCTGGGTTGTGAAGTTTGATGGCCCCAACTCTCGGCTGATCATCCGCAGGAAGTATGGCTGGAGAGGACACAAGTGTTGGAAGGGACTGCTATCCAACCATACACAGGGAAGGTTTGGTCGATTACCAACAAAATAATCAAGATTCAGTTTGGAATGGTCCACAGGCACACAACGAAGATGGTGGGGGATGGTCACCTCGTACTCACTCAGATTTCTCCCCTAGAGATTTCGACCCTATGGAGGAATAACTAAAGAAACAATAGAATTTATTGTATCAACTTCTGCATGAATTTTTTTTGAATGGCATTTGGGGCAACAAAGCACGAATCTCTCAAAGTTCCTGACTATTGATGGCTTCTCGATATCTAGGGTTTCTTCTACACGATCAATGGGTAAAATGGCATATGCTTATCAGTTTTGGTGGTCTCTTTCTCATTGACATTTTGGTCATCTTTTTGGAAGCATAAAATCTAACTTTTCAAACATGCAAAACTTTAAACACCGATCCGGTAGGAGTTACATATTGGTTGTGTGTGTCAAAGTTATTTTGAAGTTATTTTGAAGGGTTAATTTTTCTTTTACCACACTGCAAATGTTAATTTGATATAAGCTGTTGAGCAAATTCTGTGGTTTTGATCTCGATGCTTTTTGAGGTCATCTAAATATGTAATAGTCAGACTTCTAGCTTCTGCATATCATTGTATTGAGTAATGACGTCAGGTTTTCTTACTAGCTCTTTCTCGACTGAGCTCTTGAACCAGTTTTATTATTAATATAAATATTAGTGGAGACCCCACTTTTTCTTTAAAAAAATAAAAAAATCATCTAAATAGAATACACTCTCTTTATTTGACATGGAAGTCAGATCCACATTTTGTCAGTTTCAACTGACTTTCGGTTATGTATGTCAATTATGCACTAACTATCCTTCATTTTTGTTTTGTTGGTTTCTCTTTAACTGTCTCATTAGTCTACACTATATCCTGCATGTCAGGTTCCTCTATTGGGTTCCGGTTTATCTTTTTGTGTTTGCATTTTTGGTTTACACACTGAGTTGTGTCACCGATCTTCTTTGTACTTAGTCATCTTTGGTGATCTCTATGATCTAATCTTTGGTTTGTTCTTTGTTATTTCTTTCAGTGTAGGCTTACCGAAAGTGTTGTTTGCATACTAATGGAAAATTAATGTCATCATGTATGATTTACTCTTCAAGGAATCGTTGAAATTAATTGTACCTTTTGAATATAATCAAACATGAATATTCTCAGTAACAGAAATGTAAAGATTAATTTGATTGATGATGAGGACTACTTATCAGAACTTAGACCAGTGCCTAATCCCGGGAAAGGAGTCAAATGAGATGTAAATCCATAAAAAATCAATTAATAAGAACACAAATAAAATCCCAGATAGAGTGCCTTACAAACTATCCTCTCATTCTCACATCCATGTATCAAATTTTCATACTAATACCTAGCCCTCTAGAATTACTCACAAGACTAAATCCATCCTAGAAGGAAACTCACAAGTAATTGCATAGTTAATTTATAACTAGTATGTTTAAGATGCCTTACAAACTAAATATACAAGAGCATGAACAAAAGTAAAAAATGATACCATAGATCTGAAATAGGAGATTCCACTATATTTTATTAATATCCTTCTACTTCAATACATTGAGACAGACCAAATCTTTAAAATACTAAACAAAATATCAAGTCTACTTTGTAGTTGTAAATTCACCATCCTTTAATAAATATTTTAAATTTCAATATATAGTTTGTCTTAGTCATCTTGGAATCCTTAAAAATCAAAGATGCAACAAGCTTCTGATGACGAAGCTAAAAGAAAAAACCAATGACCCATATATAATATAAAATAATAGGTGGAATGATAACCACTTTTGTTACAAGATATTCAAAGTAGTTTTCCCTTTGACATCCTGGTTATTGTACTTTCTTTAAACTTATTTGGAAATAACCACCTGGAATTTGTTGTCCTTGATCTTGTTGATGTAGAATCTTTTACCTTTACCTGTCTCATTCAATCTTTTGGGAAGAATTGTCATTTGTTTCCTTTTACACATTATCATATTATCCTTGATCAACTGCATTGTATCTGTCCTTCCAAGAGGTATACACCTCATCATCTGGCCAAGAGAAACCAATGACTTCATCTTTTATGTTGTTAATCTCATTCCAACTGACACTTGGCTTCTCAATTTCCTCTCTCTAGAATTCAAAAAATGACTTGGCTTTACTTATGATCTCAACAATTTGGAAAAAAAAAAGTGTTCTTTCAAAATTAATAATACTATTGGTCCTAGTTGTCAACACCTCATTCATCAATCTTAGCCGTGCAATGCTTCACTCTTTATCTCACCACTCTTCTTGAAAATATTAGGAAACATCTCATAACGATCCTTTGAATATTCTTTCCTCAAAGTCTCTACCTTCCTAATGTTGATGCTTCTCTTTATGTCTATGTCCATTAGTAATTTGAAGCATTTATAAGTGCTAGTCAATATGATGTCAACATTATTTTCTTCTTTGGATGTAGAATAAAATAATTTCAATTTTGTTCTCTTTCCCTTCCATCTATCCATTATTGTTGTTGGAAAGTGACAATGCAAGAAATTGTTATTTTGTCATTGCTGTCAAACCTTAACTGGTGAGACTATTGTTATCTGTTTGAGTATAATATCTACTAATGATGAAGAAGATTTAACAAGAAGACCAAGTGAATGGTTGAGTTAAGGCAAATAAAAAGGTACTTGATCAGTTGGCACTCTGGCAAAGTAATTAGTTGTTTATCTTTAAAAGATAGTTTTTCTGGTTGTTCTGTGCTGAGCAAAGTTGCTTGTGCCAAGAAAATTTGCTTGTACCGAGTATAGTTGTTTGTGACAACCAAAGTTGCTCAATGTCGAGCACCATTGAAATTGCTAAGTGAAAATAGTGATGTTGGCCAACTTACAGTAATTGGATTAATGATGAGATTTGAGATCTCTGGCCGACTTAGTTAATTTTATTGGGATATGTAAAGTTAATTAAAGATTGATCCATGTCATTTAATGTATGGGTAACCATAATTAATGCATGATTTCAAGATTTAAATAGAGACTATTTTGGAGAAGTAAATGTAATGCAAAGATGGGCTGATCTGTTGGATCTAACCTAACCTAAGATCTACGATCTTGTTTAAGTAGTAAAAGATTTATCTGACCTAGATAGAGAGGTATATGATAGCCTCAAGGGGTTATTCATTCAGTGTGCAAGAGTGTATGTGTATGCAAGAAGTTTGCATAGTTGATTTACTATTTGGCATGATCTAGCAGAGAAGGCAAAAGGCAGAAGCAGAGTGTTGCATGTGTGATTGCTTGATGGATTTCCAAGTAGATCAGAAGGTTGAAATGACAATGTAGGCTATCCAGTAAGTTAACATCAGAGCTGTAATTGGATCTGAATTGCAAAGTAAGTTGTATGTATCAGATCACAAGTGCTGATTACTTTCTTACCATTGTATTAGTTAAAATCCTTTAACAAGGTTGACTTAACAGTAATTTGTATAAATCCTCGAACAAGGTGAAATTTAGGTGGAATGTTCTAAGTCCTCTAACAAGGCCACTCCTGACGGGGTGATTAAATCCTTTAACCAGGTCACACTTAGCAGTGTGTTATTATAACCTTTAATAGGGTTGGCTTCTCACAGGGAATCACTTCAGAAGAGTGAAAACTTGGTAGCATGTTATTGGTGGTTTTTTCCATATTGGTTTTTCACATTAAATAGTTGTGTCAACTTGTCTGAATGCTTATGGTTTGCTTTATTGTTATGTTTCTACAAGCTAATTTCAATTGATAGTAAACTGCATGATTAAGTTGTTGACTTATGCTACTGCTATCGAGTAGATCGGGAATACAGAAAGTTTTATTTGCTACATGTAGACTTTAGGATAACTGATTCACCCCTCCCCTCTCAGTTATTCTAAATTTATTCTAACAATTGTATCCCACTTATCCTTATCTGCATTATATTCATTCAATATGCAGACAATTTTCTTTCCCTATGAATAAATGGTAGCACGACTTAAATTCTAAGTGCGTTGCATGAGAGTGTCATGTATTTTATCAGCATACCTTTGCTACACCCATGCCTCTGCTTCTTTAAAAGTTGCTGAATATTCAACCAATTTCTTCCTTGATTCTTCTAACTTGGTCCTTTCAGCAATTAAACTTTCTCTATCTAATTCCAAGTCTACTTTGTTGGCAAGTTGACTTCCTGAGGATGCATGACCTATTTTGTGTTTTCATCATTGCAAAAAAGTCATAATAAGTTTTTGTCAAAGACAACATAGAAGATAAAATGAGTAAGTATGGAAATAGGGAAGACAAAGATATACTGTGATCGACACATCAACGCACATGCGAGAGATCAAATCAGAGTATGCGCATTCAGATATATGTTCTATGTGATGTCTACATACTAATTCTAGACACACATGGTATGGAATGATTGTATGGAGAAGTTACAGACATATCAGTAAACCAGTAGTCTAGAAGATAGAGCATGAAAGCCGACTAAGTGTTTTGATCAACGTGAATGATTTTGTTGTGTAACGAACAAGAGCCTTTGATTATATGCTTATAAAGATATAATTAGTATTGTTTTAAACACGCTTAAGATGACTTGCTTGGAAGTGTTGTGTATTATGTTTTAGGGCCGACCATAAGTCTTGTTTTGGGTCGCGTCTATTCAGATATGAACATATAAGTATGTAATGTAAAGTTATGTTACAACTGTCAAATAATATGTATGAGAAAGATATAGAAGAGAAGTATGATGAAGTCAGTATGAGATAAATCTCTTTAAGAGAGTAAGAGCATTCGCGCATACACGAAACTGATCAGACAATAGTGTCATCACAACAGTTCACCTTTGATATAGTGTATATCAACTATCAGAAGGTTGTAGCATTCATCTTATTGGGCAGTGAGCCATATACCTTTAACAGGTTTTTGTAAAAGACTCCTAACAGGGTCACACCTTTAACCAGGTCATTGTACTTGCATTGTAAAGACTGCTTCTAACAAGGCAACAAAACTTTAACAAGTTCACCATACTAGTACAATATTTGTGGGCACTAATTCCCACTGGGGTTTTCCTCTGATCAAGGTTTCCCCATAATCATATCATGTGCTATGAGTTCTTATGTTAAGCTTCATTAAATGTATGTTTGATTTATGTTTAAATTTCTAAAAAGTAATAAATAGACAAACACTGATTCACCCCCACCCCTCTCAGTGTTTCTAACAATTGGTATCAGAGCTATGGTCCTCTGAAAGAAATTTTAACCACTTGAGGAGATCATGGACTTAGCAGAAGAAAAAAATTTGAAAAATAATCTTGAATCAGCTCTTGAAGATCTTGACAGATCTGAAAAATAAAATGAATAACTTAGACTAAAATTTGATGGCTCACAAATGCTTATCAAGAAATTGAGAAAAGATTTGAAATATTGTTCTACAAGTGATTTAGGGAAAATGGTCAAAAATATCAATGAAGAGAATATGTCTCTGAAAGATAAAATTGAAAAAATGGATGAATAGCTATCAGACAGTCAAATTGCTATTGAAGAAAAAATCAAAGAAAGCAAACAATTAGAGGATGAATTCTTGCAAGAAAACATGAAAGTCTTGGAATTGGAGAACATAAAGAAGAAGATGGAATCTGAATTAACAGAAGCAAAGGATAAGATTGATAAACTCCACACAAGTTATGATTCACTTCAATCTCAGCTCAATGCACAAAAGCTAAGAGGCGACACTACTGGTCTTGGAGACAATATAGCACAAGTTGAAGTAAATTTATTAGAAGAAAGAAAGAAAGAAAGAAAACACATGAAGCATCTTCATAAGCAAAGAAAGTTGAAAATATTGTAGAGATTAAAAAAGATCCACCTAAAGGGGAAATCAAGCAAGCTAACAGAACTTGTTATGTGTGTAACAAACATGGTCATTTGCCAAGAGATTGCAAAGAGGTAATACCTTTCAATGGTTATTGTTTCTCCTGTAATAAGTTTGGTCACAGGGATATACATTGTAGAACAAATCAAAGAAATCAGTCATAGCAGAATCATAGAAGAATGAATCAAAACAATAAGAGAAATCAACCTCAAATAAATTTACAAAACACTACATGTTAGATATGTAACTATAATGGACACACAACAAAGTAGTGCAGCATGATGAACAAGAACATCAAACCTCCTATCATTTGTCACACATGTGGAAAGGCTAGACATATCTCAAGGTTTTTTAGATCTAGAACTCAAAAGAAATAGGATCCTAAGAAATCACTATTTGAAGAAGAAGGATAAGTCAAGTTTGTTCAAGAAAAAAAAGATTCAAGAAAAATTTGGGTTGAAGTAAAGAAGGACAATGATATTGACAAAGTAGTTGATGCATCCACAGTGGACGCATCCTCTATTTCTAGTTGAATAGACTTTCTTCGTCTTAGCGGGAGCTATTTTAGCTTAGAACCCCTGTGTGGCTGATATACTCACCTCTCAGTATGCACCTATAAAATTATGTTTATGATCATAGTTGGATGAAGTATGCATACATGCATTATCTATAATGCATTCTGAACAAAGTTTGAGATTTACTGTGAAAACTATGTATTGTTGCAAACATTAAATGCAGTAACTTTTATAAAAAGATGTAAGTCTTTGATTTTCTTCACATTTGCATTCGAGATCATAGAATTTGGAGAGCATAGGAGAAATGAACATCAAAGAATAGAAGCATAATAGATTTGGTGGTTAAGAAGTTTGGAAATTTTCATGAAATCCTATTTAAGTAATCATCAAGTAAGTATGGCGACTCTAGTTGTATTTGATATTGTAGAGAGGAAGAGATTTGTATTTAAGAAGCATCCATTCAAATCCATACTAGATGATGTGGAAGGATATTTCTCCAAAACTTTGTTAGGTGTTATTCACGTAGAAGACATCCGCGCATACATTTATTGTAAGAAGGAAACAATTAGAGATAATAGTATAGCCACTCTCATGGCTTCGATAATGAAACTAGACTATTCATTCAAGGATGAATACATGCACCTCACAGACAACCCTATCTTCGAGTATTTGAATGCGCATGAATTCTACAAACCAGAATGGGTTAAAATATTGTTGAGCAAGATTCATGATGATCTTTTCTAGATTGGTGAAGTCCCCATCTGTATTACTGCAGACCTAACCTACAACATGACTGGACTTCCTACTACTGGACAAGTTCTTCCTACTAGAAAGGATGTCAAGAAACAGGTTGAGCAAGCATGCCTATCAAGAAGTGATAGGCAAGGCATGACAGTTGATATTATCAAGGAAGAAGACATAAAGCTTCTAACAATGATCCTCGGTTACAAGTTCCAGCATGCAAGCAGATTAAATAGTGTGTCAGCAGCCACAGTTCTAGCAGCTATTAGGATGGTGAAGGATAAAACTCAGTTCAATCTATGTGAGATATTGCGTGGTAAATTGATGGACAACATTCAAGTTATCAAGCATGAAAAGAATGAAACATTCAAGTTTGGGTCTCTGATCATCTACATGTACTTCCGCATTGTTGGTAAGGTTACAAATATGTACCTAGATAGAAGCAAACCTACAATGTCTCAAATTTCACTAAAAGCCACATTAGAGAGTAGTGCAAAGGATGTTATGGACATGGACATCAAATCTTTCGGGATCAAGATGTAGAAGAGGTTCAAGTTACCTGAGAAGATTGTTGAAAAGTATAAGGAAACCATATGCTTCATGGTAGAGACTGACTGCACTTGTATGGAGGTTGTTGAGCCCAAAACTAAATGGATTCATCCACTTGGGTATGAAGTGGAGGAACATGTATTGGAAGGATATGCACAGGTCCTTTTGTCTATGCCCAAAGATCCCAATGAGCCTAGATGGGGCACTTACAAAGAGAAGACTAATGCAGTTGATTCTGTATTATATAGTGCTGATAACAAAAGAAAATCATCTAAGATTACATCTAGCATTATAAAAGTTCATGCAGTCACTCAAGAAGATCTTGACAAAGCTAGAGAATTCAAGATAGCCAAAGAGCTTGAGAATATTGACGAGATCCAGAAGAAGAAGAAATTAGAGAGCACCTTTGTGCCCTCTACCACCATTGACCTAGACTCATCTCCACCTTCTATACCAAGCAAGAATTCTAGAGGAAGGAAGAAAGCGCCCACAAATCACCCATCCTCAAGGAGCACACAGAGCAAAGCAAGGAATATTAAAGCTCCTCCAGAGGTAGGATTTATACCTAGTCTAAATGTTTTAAAGAATAGGATTGTAAATGAAGGTAGACTAGACAGTATTTCCAAGGTCTATGACAAGTATAAAGAGATTGATAAAATTAAGATACACTCTATGATAATATCTCATATGATTAAGCTTAAGAAGTCAGCTCTTGAACTCAAGTAGTGATACCTGATAAGTTATGGAACATACTAGAGATAATGAATAGACATGCAATTGAGGAAGACATGAGGATAAGAGAAGAAAAATTGGATAATCTTCTCCCTGTATGCTCACATGATGAGAAGGAAATTCTATAAGATCTGGTGAAGCCTCATCTTAGAACCAAGACAAGAACTCTATAGATTATGAACAAAGAGTATGAGCAGATAGGAAAAGAAACTGAAAAGGCATTTGCACAAGTGTTTATGGAAAGACACATGTATCCGTCAACGACACCTACAACTAAGGTAACTCCAGCTCTTGCCAAATAGGTTATGGAAATAGTGATTCAGAGAGAACCTATGACAGGTCCATAGGTTTTAGCGCCCTCAGTGACAATAACTTCTGATACAGCAAAAGACTCAGAAGAGACTATAGTGGTTGATAACATCAAGATATCCATGACAACATCTGACAAAGACATGGACAAAGTTGATGAAGCATTTGTTAGCTCTTTTCCTTGCAACACTTACCTAATGATGATAGTATACCTCATATACTTGAATGCAACCTCTTTTAGGCAAGAGAAAGGCTAATTGATGAGGTTTTGATAACATTAGGGATTCCTATTATCACCTCCTTTTTCGAGCTCCACAGACTCAAGAAGGTATTACCTATTAAAGATTACTAATACTTCAGCCTATGTATTTGGTGGATTATTCCATTCACTGGTTATGCACCAAAACCTCACTGTAACAACTTATAGAATACTTTAGAGATTGCAATGATTGATCTGAAATAGAGTATTATAAGCCAGGCTATGGTTTTGATAACATGAACCAATGAGACAAGGACTTTCATCCTTCTTCCTTTTGATTTTAGGAGGGATAACCTAATTGATTCACTCTCTAAGGAATCACTAAAATGGACACTATCCTACTAATATGAGTCCTTAATGAGTTCAGCTCATTTGTTCTAAAAACCATATGAAATTGATTAATTTGTGTATAACTGAATGGAGAAAACACTTGTTCAAAAAACTCTAGTTCAGTGCCTATTCCTTGGGCAAAGATTCAATGAAAACATATGTCAACAATAGTAAACTAATGCAATACTGAAGAATGCCTTACAAACTTCATACAATCTAGATTGGATGCCTTACAAACAATCTACTCAACTTAATACTTTTTCATCAAATCTTCACAACCATGTCCTGCTCTCTGAAACCATTCACAAAATTTAACTCTCTCCTTGAGAAAGACTCACAAATGATTAGAAACACTACCTTGTAGTAGGTATATTTTAGATGCCTTACAAATGAACTATACTAGAGCATAAACACAGTCAAAAGAGACAAGACAACAATGAGTAGGAACTGCAATGTATTCTTATTAATCCAAATTGTTTCCAGATATCCAGACAATAAACTCAAGAACTAAGTATGAAAAATAAATATGCTTTTACAAATAGAAATCTTCAAACCAAATGGTAACTTGTATTGAACCAGGCAAAGACAGGAACAAGAACAAGACCAGGAACCTCCACAGGAACCAGAATAGGAACCTGAATAAGAACCATCAAAACAAAAAAGAGAAGAGAATAAATAGAACCTAAGAAACCCTAATATTTCAGAGTAATTCACACCTATCCGCTTTCTGAAAATATGATCTAATATCATTTTTCCTTTGTCCATGAATGTTTTTACAAATCTGATTTGATTTTCAATCTCTGCAAAATAACAAATTTTATTCTCCAAAAACACCCACGGGGAAAGCCTCTTCATTAGGATCTGCAAATACATTTTTTAAAACTATAAAAAGATTATGAAATTTTAATATTTCACTCCTTTACATTATTTCATTATTTTTGCACTTTATATCTCCTTTATGTGCAAATCTTATTTCAACTCATCCATTTCAAATCTGCTTCTATCTTCTAAGAATCTGATTTTAAAATCTGATTTTCATCTATCTCTAAAAAAATTGATTATCTTTTCCCATTCAAAATTTGATCTTATCCACTTCAAGTCTGACTGTCATTCTGTGAAAATCTGATTTTATCTGTCATTGCAAAAAAATCTCCCAAAATGTAGTTTTGACAAGTATTTGCAATAAAAGATTAAAAAATTAACCTGTACACATTTCAATGTCTTTGAAATCCTCAATTTTTTGCAATTTGGCCAGACTTCACCATAAATCAACATGTGGTACATGCTGGTTAGCTGCTCTAAACTGCTCTTTGACTGTGCTTTAACCCTGGGTAACTTTTTCCACTTTGTCTCCAAGTCTCTGAACTTTTTGCCTAGCCATGGTTTGATTTAGAGACATAGAGACTAGCATCAGTCTCATAGTCTCTGAATCAAATTCTACTTAAAATCTTTAATCGGCGACCATGCAACCAACACTTAGTCTCCAAGTTGCCAAAAATTTTCAACTCAGCTGTCAACCTTGGGCGACCTAGTGACTAGCATCTGGCGGCTAACTCCATCTGGCAACCATGTGACTGACCGTTACCTCCTCATCGTGATAGTCATCTTCCTCTTCTGGCTACTTCACAACTAACCACTAGCGGTCAGTCACCAAGTCTGGGCGGCTAGCTCTGACATCTCCTGACTGTGCAACTAACCGCTAGCAGTTAGTCGCCAAGTCTTTGAATCTTGGGAGTGATCTACAATTTTTCTCCCGACTGCACGACCGGATGCCACTTGTCATTTTTGTCAAAATTTGTTTTCCTTCATTTTTAGGCATGGAAACTGAGGCATCAGATGAATGGGTGCACGCGTGGATAACCTCCTCATCTTTCTTCAAATTCATATGTTTGCATTTTAGCTTTTAAGGATTTCAAAATCCTTCTGAGGCATGAATGTGGGATATTCGATTTCATAGTTTCAAAGTCATTTTCAAAATTTAGCCTAAAATTTAGGGGTTTTCCCATGCATCCATTCTTCTAGCCCTCAAGAGCCCTCCAAGAGCCTCTGGGCTCTCTTACTTATTTGATATACTAAGCGTTTTAGTATATAAATACTAAAAATGTCCCCGCACAGGCAATATGGGACAAAACAATTTCATTGTTTTCAAGATTTTAAACAACCTCGATGAATGCTGCTCATTAAAAGCACTGTTTTATTGAAAATGGAAACCACCAATGTCTTCTAGTGGTCAAGGCACCAGTCTCCATGGAGTCACTTCTATAGATTTAACCTAAAATCTTTCAAAAAAACTTCAAACTTCTCCATAAAATGCAAAAACATGCTATGATGTTTGTATTTGCTCTGGATATTAAAACTGATTATCATTAATGCCTACGATGGCTTTGCATAGAATCTCCAATGAATATTTTAACTTCTCCTATGTGTTGTGCAAGGCTTTGCAAGTTTCAAAACTGCCTCTTTGCTGCTTGGCGTGGACTAATAAATCTGACATTACACTTGCCGATTGCATTGCCTGAGGGTTTCTAAAGCCTTTCTTCAAATCCACTTAGAGAAGCTACTATAAATAGTTACATGCCCTGTTTAAACCCCCACATTAGCATGGGCTAAGAGGACACTGGTAAAGCTATCGAATTTGGCCTTACATCTGCCAATTCATGCATAATTTCTGAAGTTTTACTGCCTTTTAAAAATACTCTAACAACCCCCAAAGTGGCGTAGACCCTAGGCACTCTAAATAACAAAAAATTCTACCTAAAACCTAGTGTTGAATCCTTCTTTGTATAAAAATTGCATTCATATTGGCCCCCTAAAACATACTGCGGGCTTCTTAGCATTTGCTATGTATTGATTCAAAGTTTCTTAAAACATAAAACTTCCTCCACTAAAGTCTGCGCAAGTTGTTGGTAATGCATTGTTTGAAAACCTCCAATAGAAACCAGCGCAAGAACCTAGTAGTGAGGATACATTTTAGAATGTTTACAATTCCTCAAAACCACTTCTTCATTGCCTGTTGTGCAATGCAGACTCTCACCTATTTCACATCCAATGATTGCAATTGGAAGTGTTAAGCTTGTCTTTAAGAAACTCTTTATTTAATATTTTTCATATTTGCATTTGACTTGGTAATGAGAAGCCTCCTCATCATAATGATACATAACCATTAATGAGATTCTAATTGCCTTTAAAACACTTCTTTTTGCTTTTTCAAAATCAGTGCAAAAACTGAATTTAGCTTGGTAGTGTATTTGTCTATGCTGCTGGATTCCTCTTTGTGCTTCTCACAATATGATTTAGTGTTGCAACTCCACATAATCCCCTGACAATCAATATATAGGTAGCCAATATGGTTTGTTTAATTAGCTACCATTGTATGAATAATTCATGGAATATGTTAAGCTTCTCCCTGTCATAGTCGCATCCAAGGAAAACTTGAAGATGCATGTATCATGTAGACCTCCATATCTATCTTATTATCATCAAAGGAGATGATGGGCCAATGAAATTTAATCATCATAAAAGGTTACAGCCTTGAAGATATTAAATATATCAATCGTACCCCATCATTTACTTCTTTCACCTTACAATATTCAATCATATACCTTGTATCCGCAATACACCGTGTTTTCCAACCCTTTGTACACTCTTAAAATTGACCCTTCTCCATTTTTATGCTCATTGGTGTTTCAATTTATAGTTCCAATGCCTTGAATATGTCTTCACAACTTTTAAGTAGAAAATACTATGCCAATTATTTCAAAACATCAAACAAGCAACTTTGCAATCACTTTTGCAAACTGAATCTTTAAATGGTAACTGGCTTCCGGAACTGGTCTAAAAAATTTACTGAAACAAGTAATCTGACTCTGTCACTTGGTAATAAGATTCATTCATCTACAATAACTATGCATGCAAAAAGGGCGTCTTCAGATTCATCCTTCGACACAATATATAATAGTGCAAACTTAGCCTTTCAGAAAACATGTATATGTACCAATGTTGAAACACCATAATTCTCATCTGGATCTGTTATTGCAAAATCACTAAATCATGTTCTGAAGCCTCACCATCGGGTTAAACAACACATTCATATGTAACAAGCATGATACCCTAATTGGTTACTGAAAACATCTTTTAGACAAAAAGTTATCACTCTTGCAAAATGACCATTCAACAAATTTGACTTTGTTTTGCACTGTCAATCTGCAAAAACTGCCTCTTATACTGAGTTTACAAAATCATTTAAATGAATCTTCAGAATCCTGACCTCTGAACCTGGATTCAATGTCATATGTAGAACATGAATCCTCAATTAAATTCCTCTGAAAACAAACTATTCAACTGATACCAAACCACAAATGTTAGCATCTTAACACTTTCTTGAATTTTATCACAGTGAAAAAGTAGAAACTGAATCTGGAATCAACATGGAAAAGTAATCAACCGGATTGGTCAAAGTTTGGGAATCTCCAAATGATAACACTCCTAAGTGTACAATGCAGATCAACTTTCAATTATGTCTGACCTCGAACCAGGCGCAAATAGGGAAACCACAAAGTATGCCATTTAAATCTGAATTCTACATTTCAATGAAACTTCAATAAATCAGAGATGGAAAGGCTCTGGAAAAGTGGATAAATGGATTGGCATGAATCAGTAAATCCTTAGATAGGTACACTCCTATGTTTGCAATACAAGGGACAAGTCAATTATCCAAAATTTCAGCTAGGTACACATTTTCAAAAGCTCAAAGTGGACAACTTAGCAATTCTGTACTTGAAAACTCAGAAAATCAGAATTATTCACCAATGGAATGGTTCTAAAAAACTTGTCATCTAGTTTCATAGGGATCTGTAAATTGGAAAATATGGAGTGTGTGACCACTAGAACATAGTACAAAATGCACTTTCTCAATTGAATCAACTGGTCAAAAGTTATAACCTGTCAAAATGGGCTATTTTCTAGGCAGAACAAAAATGCAAACAGTTTTGAGAAACCAACTTTGGGGAATATGGAAACTTATCAAATGGATTTGGAATGAGCTAAGATATAAAACATAAGTTCTTTGATATTCATATAATACATTCCCAAAGTGATGGCCTATGAAACTCAACAGGGTGCAAGAAACTCAGAAGCAAAGTAGGCCCCGTACAACAAAATGACACCTTAGCAAAATGCAGATTTAGGTGATCCCCTCAAAATGACTACTCGCTAAACATATCAGAATTGAAATTTAGGAGATGGAACCCACTGCATATGTCAAATGAAAGGAATTTAAGCCTTTTCCCAATTTTTACCTCATGAAAATCATTCGGGTACCCTTTTCAAACATTCTAACTAAGCCTTCTCACCAAAGTTTTCAAGGGTACTTACTTTGGTTTAACTGAAATATTTAACATGGTCACTCCAAATTTGTTCCAAATTTAGGAGTATCAATAGAATTTGTAAGCACTGAAGAGATGTACACTAATGATACATCTATAGAGCAGGATGGAGTTCCCTCTAATGATCCAATAGACTTGAATGAAGAAATAGATAATCAAGATAATGAAACACCAATCAAGGAGAAACCAGTAAAGAGTGAATGCATGGATACTAGTCAAAACACTATATTCAATCCATCCACTTTACCATCTACTTCATTATTGTCAAGGTTAACTCCTGATTCAGCAAGTCTAGATGCATGGGGAGAAGAGAAATTAATGAAGATCAACGTGCTAGCTATGGAAAAGGCAAAAGAAAAATAGGTTATGAGGAACCCTCTTTTCTTGGAGTCAGTTAACATTCTGAATGATTTAGTACCTGTAGATAAGAAAGTAGCCAAGATTCAATTAGTTGAAGATGTTGACAGTATTCTAACAAGCTTCAAAGCTCACTTTACAGATCTAGTAGACTCTGCTACTAGAATTGTAGAAGATGAATATAAAATGGAGAGATTGAATGAATTGGTAAAGAATTTTACTTTAGACTTAAAATATTTAAAGATTGGGAAATCCATATTGAAAGAATTGGTAGCTAAGGGAAAGAAGGTTATAGCTAACTGCATGGACAAAGTGATGTTCACCTCTAAACATATCAAGAAGATAGAAGAGGCTAAGATCATGGTGGACACTATCAGAAAATCAGTTGAGACATCTACCCAAGACATGAACATATGTAACAATGTCTATCAAGGTCAGTTGGACAAAATTGAAAAGGCTAAGTTGAGATCAACAAGATAAGAGTCAGACAAACTCATTTGAGAAATGTACTTGTGCCCTCTCTAGCAGTTCTAAATGAGAACATCAAACAGATTGATGCCACCATTGTGACATATGATAAAGGTCCTTGGATGGATTTGATAAAGATGAAAAAGATGACATATGCCTTATGTGCACATCTTCAGACAATTGATGCAATGAAAGTACTCTGGCAGAAAGAGGTTCAATCTCTTCAGATTGTGTACCCTGATGTTTACATGGAGTAAGTATGTAGAATACTTACAAATTTTGTACACCTTTGTCATTAATGTCAAAGGGGGAGAAATATAGAATGTATATATATGGGGAGCAATATATGTATATATTAAAAAGATGTTATGATATATAGTTATTTTTTTGTGTTAAGTCATTTTGAGAAACTTGGCCACATTCCTTTATTTCCATAAATGACAAAGGGGGAGATTGTTGGAAATTTGACTTCCTAAGGATGCATGACCTATTTTGTGTTTTCATCATGGCAACAAAGTCATACTAAGTTTCTGTCAAAGATAACTTAGAAGATAAAATGACTAAGTATGGAAATAGGGCAGACAAAGATATACAGCGATCAGCACATCAACGCACATGTGAGAGATCAAATCAGAGTATACCTATTCATATATGTTTTCTATGTGATGTCTAGATACTAATTCCAGACATGCATGGTATGGAATGATTATACAGAGAAGTTACAGACAGATCAATACACCAGCAGTCCAAAAGATAGAGCATGAAAGCCGACTAAGTGTTTTGATCAGCATGAATGATTTTGTTGTGTAATGGCCAAGTTCCTTTGATTATATATTTGTAATGATGTAATTAGTATTGTTGTAAACATGCTTAAGCCAACTTTCTCAGAAGTGTTGTGTATTATTTTTTAGGGTCGACCATAAGTCTTATTTTGGGTCGCATCTATTCAGATATGAACATATAAGTATGTAATGTAAAGTTATGTTACAAGTGTCAAATAATATGTATGAGAAAGATATAGAAGAGTAGTATGATGAATTCAGTATGAGATAAAGCTCTTTAAGAGAGTAAGAGCATTCGTGCATACACAAAACTGATCATAAAATAGTGTCATCACAAAAGTTCACTTTTGATATAGTGTATATCAACTATCAGAAGGTTCTAGCCTTCATCTTATTGGGAAGTGAGCCTAGGTAGTGAGCCATATACCTTTAACAGGGTTTTGTAAAAGACTCCTAATAGGGTCAGACCTTTAACTAGGTCATTGTACTTGCATTGCAAAGACTTCTTCTAATAGGGCAAAGGAACTTTAACAAGTTCACTATACTAGTACAATATTTGTGGGTACTAATTCCCACCGGGGTTTTCCTTTGATCAAGGTTTCCCTATAATCATATCATGTGTTACGAGTTCTTATGTTAATCTTCATTAAATGTATCTTTGATTTATGTTTAAATTTCTGAAAAGTAATAAATAGACAAACATTGATTCATCCCCCCCCCTCTCAATGTTTCTAACATGCTTGTGTAGTGCCACTTTATGGCATGGGAGAACGGGGATAAGTTATAATTAGACTTGATGATGAGGGCTGGTGAGGATCTTGTGTAAGAATTCTTTGAGGAACAAACTGAGCTTTTTGTTTACCTTCAAGGATAGCAATCTTTTTATCCTTCTCAAAATAATTTATCACCTCATCATTATAGGCCTTCATGACTATCTCATATTTTTCTCTCAAGCTTTTGGTTTCTTCTTTTTGTCTCTCAACTACCTTCATGCCAAATTTTGTTGATTCCAGAGTAAAGCTAGCTTCTTATACCCTTGAGATGTCTGTTACTCTTATTACTACGAGGCTACCTGAATGTTTAGCCTGATTATGTCCACCAGATACCTTATGGCTCTTCTTTTTTATATGCCACATAACAAGGGTTGCATGATCTTCACTTAATTTTACTCCCTTAGATGCTTGTCTTGCATTTGCCTATCATGGACAATTTTGGTCTCCTTTCTCACAACATTAAAAATAATAGCATCTGGAAGATCCCATTCTGGAAGTATTAATGCTCCTTCCTTTTTTACCAATTCTCTTCCTTCCTGATGCAAAGTGGGAAACTGGAAGCCTTAATGTGACCCAAACATGGCAATGCATCCTAGATCACCAACTAGGAAGCCAAAATGCTTGACACTTATCAAAAGTTTGTAAGGAGACTTGGTAGGGTTATCACAACCCTAGAAACCCCAAGGTTAATCTAATCACTAGGTTTCACCAATCCTCCAAGACCAACTACCTAGGTTGGCCCTTCAAGAAAATGACCCTGGTTCACAATAATAACCCCAAAATGACATATAGGACTAGGGGTGACCTACTCTTGTGGATTTGGTCTATTTAGGTCCCTATCTCTTAGTTTCAATGGTTATTGCACTCAAATTCAATCCATATACCATGGTTGCTTCACAAACCCAAGGTTATGCTTATAGCCTTTTTCAGAAGGAAATTTGATCTTACTTGAGATTCTCTCACATAAACTTATGAACTAGTTGGGGTTTCAAATACCCTTTATGACCAAAGCCTTAGGAATTAAGCCTTGGAACTTGGAATTGAGGGGAAGACAGAAAGACACCCCAAATTGCACCACCGATTAACCCTAATTGGGCCTTCATTTACACTACCAGTGTCTTCTAGATACATCCAATGCCCAAAATAACTATTGGATCATGTGAGGGTGTGCACAAATGACTCTTCCTCTAACTTAGGGCTTCTAAACAATCCCCAAACAGAAGTTATGATAGTTATCCTAAATCAGGATAGGTGCATACATATGAATATACACTTAGGGAATCACTCCACTCCCATTTCCCTACAACTTGAAGAAACTATCTTTTAGAATATTGAAAAAAATCATAAGAAAAATCTTTCCACCAAGGGTCATTAATTTCCCATGGTGGAAAGTGAAGATCCACCCAATTTCCTAAGAAACCTTGAATTAGGGCCTTCAATTCAGGCAATGAGTTTGAAAATAAGATAACTTTCAAACCAAGATCGATCAGCACATGAGACCAAAACCAAATGGAATTACATTCATACCCCTCACTCCTAGTGTTAGACTCACATGCCCCTCTATCTATACCCAACCATTACATGGTGACTGTTTCCTTCAGAATGCAAGAAAATGGTTACTTTTATTGATTTTCAAATATAAACTTACATCATCAGCCTACCACCCACCTAATAGGGCTATTGTAGGCACTCCCAATGTTTACATAAAAAATTTTAACTGGCTTAACCATTTGGGAGTAAGTTTTTGAAAAGTTGTTAAGTTTGCTCAAAAGTTGCTTGACAACTTTTGAGCAACATTTACATATTTTGCAATTTTGCAAATCTAGTGACCAAATTTGGTCAAGATGTTATTTAGGTGATCCCTAGTGGATCCAAATACTAAAAAATCTAAAACAACCTATTTCTAAGGTTTGGGATCATTAATGACTCATAGTGAACCAAGGGCTCATAATGTGCCAATCTTGGTACTATTGCCTTACATGGTGATCCATTGTCTAAACCTATGCCTAAATATAACTAAAGGCCTCTTAGAACCTTGAAGGAACCCCTAGGGTCCATAGACACATTTGGTTTAGTTTGGGTGCTCCTACACCACTTCCTCAAGGGTTATCTTCTCAAATATGGCTATCATTTCTTATTTTATTTCATTTTCAATCTCCTCTTCACTCCTTCCAGGCTATTCCTCATGCTTTTGTTGGCACTTCTCTTTGAATTAATTTATGTGGATTCTCCATAAGAATTATAAAAATTTCCTACCTTTGACAAAATTATCATCAGAAATAAATTTGTCATTTTCTTGTTGTGTCAAGGGGTCTAATTCCTTACCAGCTTATTCTGCAACTGTTAGATCTAGTGAAGCATGTTTTGGGGATTCAGGCATTCCTTCTTGTAGCTCTTGGGCCATTACATATATTTTTCTAGTATTTCCCATTTGTAATAATTTTTCTATTGTAGCCTATTCATCTATATTCATTGGAGATTGGGAAGGAGAGTAGACATGTTCCTGTTGTTTTTGTTGTTGTTCTCCTTCTACCCTTTTCATTTTTGGGGATGGAAATTTTTGAGTGCTTGAGTCTAGTCATGTTTTCCCTTTTGGATCAAGGGTCTTCTCAGCTTTTGGTAGGATTTTACTATATCCTCTCCTTTGGTATACCACATATTTTTGTGGTGGGAAATTCCTAATAGGAAATACCCTACTTAACATTGCTTTGACCCTTTCTGGCTCTGTTTGTAAGATGATAGCCCTTTTCTGATTCAGTGCCTGCATGATCTATTCAAAAATCTCCATTAAAGAATCCATCTTTTTATCCCATGGCTGAAAATCTTTCAGGAGATCATACAAGTTGTCAAAGTGTTGCACAAAATCTAGGCTTTTCTTATATGCTAGCCATTTTTCCTTTTTGATTTCTTGCTCTATAATATCAAATTCATTTTAGATCACATCTTCTTGAAAGTTGAATTGATGGTTCAACACTAAGAACTTTTTCTTCTCCCTGAACATATCTTTAATAAATGCTTCTGGATCAACACATCTTGATATTGCAATATTTAAATGATAAGAGGCCATATATGCTTGCAGGTTCTTCCATCCTCCCTTTGTAAAAATGAATTGATGGGCAACTATGATTGTGGGAAAAATGGTTCCTTTCCCTGTTCCTATTAGTTCTTCTTCCTGCAGGCCTCCAATCTACCTTATTATCTCTACCAATCCTAACTTAACAGACACTCTGTAAGGTAATATATTAGGGAGTCCTCTGAAGCCATAAATTTTGAATACTGTTGATACTGGGGAAAGAATAACATCTCTCCAATTATGTACTATTTTTAGTTCCTGATTATATTTCTTTGGCCTCAAGAGTTGTAAAAGTGTCCCAGGAATTCTAGGATCCTCAGTCAGTAATAATTCCCTAACGATGGCAGCAAAACATTTATCAGATATGATATAATTGGCTTCTTTTTTATCCCAAGACATACCTACATTCCATAATTATACTGGCATATCCTCATCATCCTTGACTCTTGTTAAGTTTATATCCTTTTCAAAGTAATCTACTCCTTTAAACAAAAACATGTGCATCAGCAGGGAGTACCATGCAAAAGGTTTGGTCACTTTTTCATTCTTGCTTCCTATCAAACCCTCATGTATTAGGTCTGCAAGGTATGGATCAAAATAAAAAATTACTACCAGATGAGGATGAAAAATCTCTACCATCATGAACATATAATGGATAGGCATTTATTTTTCTTCATCATCCCCACAAATTTTAAATAGAGCCCTATATACTCCTCTAGCCTTTGAAGTAAAGTAGTCTAGTTTAAAACATTCTTTGGTATTTGGCCCTACCATTATCAAATCCCCAACTTTGTTAAAATATTCCTTTAAAGGTTCACTTCTTAAATAATTCTTTTGGGCTTGGTATACCACTGTAAACTCATTGAAATCAATCTTATGCATGGGGGTATCCTCATCACTCAACCTAAAAACTTCTTTGATTTCCTTTGTAGTTACATTGATCATAATGTGTCCATCCTTGTCCCTAACCACTCTGGCTATGTTGACATATTTTTCAGCTATCTGCATAAGCATATCTATTTTTGGGATTATTGGGAAATATGTACTGAGAGGGGAGGGGTGAATCAATACCTCTAAAACTTTTGTATTCTTTTATCAATTAACCCTTGTGTAATCAATTGTACATTCAATCAGCCTGATCTATACTATCTTGATGTGAGTTATATCAATTCATTAACTTAACATACATGTTAACATTCATAGAAACATTCATGAAAGTAATTTACACATAACGCAAGATATGATATCGTAGAAAACTCCTATTAGGAACTAAAAGCTGCGGTGGGGATGGCACTCAAGAAATCTTCACTATCTGTAGATTGGAAGGGGTCACTTATGACATAGAATTTGATCACTTTGGATGATCTACCCTGTTAAGAGTATCGGTGGAGACCTGTTAAATTCTACTCTGTTAAGAGATTTAGCAACATTGTTGATTGTGCACTCGGTTAAGAAATTTATAGTTGGACTGTTAAATCCACCTTCCTTGAAAGGATTTTTACACTTTTCTCCACTTGTTAGAATGATAGAAAATTAAATTTTGATTTGGTAAATGAAATATCCTATTTATGATACAGATCCAATTTAGTTTACATGAAGAAGATTATCACTGAATTGTGATTGAATAATACCTCTGATTCTCGATAGCTTCTTTTCTTGGTTCTAATAACCAAATTCACCTTTTGTTGTTCTAGTTCTTGAAACTTTCAATCTAATCCATAGATGTGCTCATTGTTAGGGATTTTTCTTGCATGAACTATACTGCTTGAAATGTCTATTTTGTCACCTCTAGATCCTGATTCATAGTTAAGAGACAAGAAAAGCCTAATTGCTAAGGACTAAACAATATCCTTCTTCTTTTTTGAGCTCCACAGATGCTCAGGTAGGTTTTACCTTATAAGATGACTGATAACACATTATTTGTTAATGTGGACACTGGTTTGTCATATATCTTTGCTTAACCAACTAATGAAACACCTTGTAAATGACCAAGCATAATCACATACAAGATTTAACCATATAAATCATAATCTTAAATATGACAGGAAACTAGTGATACAAGGATTTCAATCCTTCTTCCTTTTCTTTGTAGGAGGGTTAACCTAATGGATTCTCTCTTCAAGGAATCAATAACATGGACAGTGTGTTGCTGACAGAGGTCCTTTATGAGTTCAGCTTATGTGTTCTTGGTAACAGAGTATTTAAATTGATTTGGTAGTTGAAAACTTAGAACATATGTGACATAGATAGATATTCAAATAGCCAACTGAACCAGTGCCTATCCTTTGGGCTGCATAGTCAATAACAAGCAAAGAAATGACATAAACAAGATACACTGAACTGCCTTACAGCTCAAACAATTAGGATAATCTGCCTTACAGACTATCTTGTCACCTCCAAACTACTGTATCAAATCCTTAACTAAATAGTATGCTTCCTGAAATCATTCACAAAATTTAATCCCCTCCTTGAGAGAAACTTGTAAACAATTAGATGGTTACCTGATAACCAGAGTGCTAATGAATACCTTATAAACTTTAACACAAAAAATCACGCATACAAAGTAAAGAGACAACAGTTGAGAAGAGTAAAATTGCAC
>MU218915.1:303848-358750 GCA_018584345.1 Thuja plicata | reverse complement strand
TTTATTGTATGTATTTATTACAACATCAGCTTTCTCTTTAAGGATATTAATCCTGTGTTGTAATATGCCTCTTAATGCCTTTAATGCTATGGCATTCCCCTTTTCCTCATCATCCTTCTGTTCTACAACCTCTTCTGATCTAGGCTTGTCCTCAATTTGCACTGGTGGTACCTGTGCAGGCACATATACAACCTCTGGTTTTTTTCTCTAATTCAGTAGTAAGTACCTTTATCATTTGATCCCTTTGGTATAGTTGTATGTGACACAAATCCCTATCTTTGGATAGTGCACTTGTTTCTTCTAGCAGGTTAGTATATCTTTCAGACAATTGCTTTGTCTTGTCTTCATTGAGCTGAGCCCAGTGTGTCATGATTTGAGAGATTTCCAAATCTCCTGTGTTCTGTACTGACCACACCATTTGATTCCCCACCATGTTTTCTTGTATGTTTACCAATTGGGGCTTATGCTCTTTGGGGCTCAGATTCCACATAGCAAAGGCTTGTGACTTTGGGTTATACCCAAATCCTTTGATCATGTCCCCTATCTGGACTTCACTGACCATTTTAAGGTCAGGCTGCCTTCTTATTTGATCTATAACAAATGCTGAAGCCAAATCCCAGCCTTCTGCTAACAAGATGCCACTTCCTAGCACCATCTTACTGACATCCTCAGGAGATATGTCTTCAACCTCAGGGTCATAGCTTTGCAGGGCTACAAGGGCATCATTTGTAATTTTTTCCTTCCCATCTACAAGTAACTAGGATTTCAGTTGCTCGGCCTTGTGCCATCTGAGGAAATCCTTGAATTCCTCTGTTTTGACAAAGTTGTCATCACTTAAGAACTTTTGCTGATTTAACAGTCTTTCATCCACACATGTTCTTAGTGGGATTTGAACATTGTCCTCTGGATCAGGCATCTGTTTCTTTCCTTGCCTGATTTCTTTTCTTAGGTTGTGATCATACAACCTAGTACCTAGTATCAAGGCCTTAACCTTGTCTCTTTTCACCTTCTAGCCTTCTTCTGCAGGCTGGCCTAGTTCTAACTTTTGCCTGTTAGCTGTAGGCTCTTCCAAATCATCTGGCTGTGTTGCAATAGTCAGGTCTATGATGTGTGTCTCTTCAGCTCCTTGCACATGTGAGCTCTCAGCCATTTCTTTTTCTTGGGCTTGTTCTTGTTGTTGTGGTGGTGGAGACAAGAAAGGTCTTGCATAATCACTGTCATCCCCACTCTCATATTCTGACTTAGAGTGCTCAGGAGTCTGACCACCTTTCTTTGCCAAGACAGTATCCAATTGATCCAACAACATATAATATTTGTCGATCATGGCATTGATTCTATCAAAATAATTGAGGTCAGGGAAGAAACCTCCCCATGACAGGCCATTTCTTTTTATTTGAAGTTGCAACTTCAGCAAATCTTGGATCTTCAACCTCTTTGCATGGATGTCATCCTCATCCAGATTATTTCTTGTAGCATCCTCCTCTATGCACTCACAGTGCACATTTGTGTTTGGAATGGTGGGAGTGTACGATCTTTTGATTTCTGCCATGAAGCCTTTTGGATCTATGTATCTGTAAGGGGCAGCCCCCATTCTAAATTTGTCCAACCACTGGCTTACTTCATCCATGGCATTCTTCCCTATTGTGAAATGTGCAATCTTGAATTGCCTAGGGGTTATGGTCCCCTTCTTGTGTGGAGCAAAATTCTCACTATCAGTCAGCATTAGCTGCCAGATGAACTCCATGGCAGCTACTCTCATGGGTACATGATATGGTAAGATATGGGGTGGATGAACACACCCATATACTCTAAGAATGGTAAAATTTTCCTCTAAGTAGAAATCACTCCAATTCTGATTTCCAGGCCAATTTTCAACATATTCACAAGGTCTCAACAACTATATGACCTTTATGGGAATCCTAGTTCTTTTGACTCCCAAACTTTTTATTACTGGATACACTATCCAATTCTCAAAAGCACAAAAATCACAATCCCTTGAGGTAAAATTCCAAACCCTAATCTAGAACTGAATAGGATTCAGATGTCCTTGGAATATCCATTGTGGACACAAGTTCTGAGGCTCCATGATTGTGAAGTTGTAGTACAGGAGCAAGTGCATCAACACTGAATAGTGCAAGAATTTAGGCTCCACCTTATCCTTAGGGTTTTTCAATTTTTTTTGGGTATCAATAAACCCTTGATGCATTTCATCGATTATATGCTGGATATAATCATAGCTCATGCTAGAATGAATCTCCTGTAGGTCTAATACCATCATCAAGATGCCATGACCTATCTTCTCAGCATCCCCATCTATTCCTAATACTCTGCAGAGAGCATAGGCATTGTACTTCATGTAGAAATGCATATCTTTGTAAAAATATGGATAGGGTGCAGGCTGAGGCATAATGTGATCTCTTGTTTCCCTTGGCATATGATTTTTCATTAAGCCTGTTGCAACACCAGGCTTGTATCTTTTCTCCTGTTTCTTTATGTCAATCTTGGTCGACATGGTGCTAAACAATCCAAATGCTTGCATAAATGAATTTCTATTAAGCACAAGAAAATTAGTCCCATCTTCTCTTTTGATGGTCTTGGTTAGGACATCATAGTGATTAGCTAATTCAAGAAATAGGTCTACATCAAGGAAAACATCAGGTACCAATAACCTACCCAAACCAGATATCCAAGGGTTTGATATAGGGATAGGTTTATCAGCATTATTGTAAAAGTAGGAAAACAGATAATAACCTGTTGTTCTCGGGGTCTTTGCATCTCTGATGTCCTTGAAGTCATCTTTAAAAACACCAGCATCAATCTTCCTATTTTGAGTGGACCCGGGCAGTAGCTGCAGAAACTCATCAGAGAAGCTAGGTTTTCCTTTAGGCTCATCTCCACTGCCTCCACTAGTAGATGCCATGCTCATAGTAGTACTCATTTTGCAAGCTTTTGAATCTCAGTTTGAACGATATTGAAAAAAATCTAAGAACACTTCTCTCTGTATTCCTTAGAAATTTCAATCACTCTTCAATAACCTAGAATATCTCTTTTCCTCTGAAACAATAATTTTTCTCTGAGATTATGAATTCGGTGAATAGGAATGAATGCAGACTCCTCTGTTTATAGCTACAAGATTCAGAGTAGATGGCTCAAAGTTTAGAAACGTCAGTTCTGCATTTAAGTTTACATGCCATGAAACGTTCAAAAACCTAGCCGTAGTGTGTGAGGTGACAGGAAATCGAATTTTAAATCTTTTAAAATTTCGGCGCCATCATGAAATGGTTAAGACAGCTGACATGGCACTCTTTGATTCACCCTTTGTCATACATCTCAGCTACCTTTTGTACATGGTAATCAAAATTTCTTATACCTGATTGGCCGTGGGCTTGATCTTCTCTGTCCTGTCATCCACTTGGCGCCGCTTCATGGATTCTGTTTATCTGGCGACCTCGCGACCTCATTAAGTCTCTTTGTCGCGAGCATAAATCCTCAACCATGGTTTACTATTCAGACTTGGTGACAATGTAATTCCTTTACCTCAGCTAAATCAAGTCTTTCCAGCGATCAGGCGACTACAACAGAAATCTAAGTCGCGGGGAGTTAACCTTAACTCAGTTTCTTTCTCCAGACTTTGTGACAAGCTGTTGTTCTTATTTCATGATTTCTTTGGTCGCTTAGTCGGGAGATGAGATTAACTTAATCTTATTATATAGCACATGCCCTTTTCTGTTTACAGCGACCTCGCGACATACCTTAATCGCTTAGTCGGGAGTACTTTTTACCTGGGACACTTTTATCATGAGACTTCGCGACCACCGTCAGATCCTTTTACTTCTTCATCAAATGGCTGTCTTTTAATCGCCTTAGAATTTGACGTACCCTTAAAATATCAAGAGACTTCGCGACAGAGGGTAAAATGACTTTAGTCTCCTTATCGCTTTATCCCCTTCCTTTATCAAGTGACCCAGCGACAACCATTAGCTTTCTGACATATGTCATCTTTTCTTTGGTCCACCTTGTGCATTCTGGAAAGCTGAATAATCTTTCAGATCTGGCGACATCCCGACTGAGGGAAATCACTTAAGATGAAACTGTTAGTCGCTGAGTCGTGACTATTTTCTCTTAACTGCCCATTATCACGAGACCACGCGACTGAAGAAAAACTTTAACTGTTTGAATGTCTTGATCTAGCGATCACGCGACATGAAGGAGGCGCAAGGTTGGAAGACATTCCTTTGACCTGTTGACTCTTCTCGCGATCACCTGACTGAAGGTGGGTCCCGTCCATTTTAAAAGCTCATAACATGGAATCAAGCGACAACCCAACTGAATAGAGATTGCCAAGTCTCGTGACACAGATGGAATATTTGATTTCTTAACAAGACTACGTGACATAAGGAAAAAGCGAAGTCGGGAGATCATTTGGCATATTCGATTTTGGTAACACGATCAAGCGACCTGACTTAGAGCACATGTCTTAAGTGACTGAAAAAGGTAACGACAAAACATAAGACATGGCCTTAGGGTTTAAAATGCATCGTTTAACATTATGCCTTAGGGTTTTAGCAGGGTTCAGACAATTTGGGCAAGGGTTTAAGCATGAAACCTGAAATTTTTTAGAGAAAGAGGCAAGGAACAAGGCAACACTACAAAAACAGGAAATTCAACCAACACTCGTAAGCTTCATTCATATTCTCCTCTCTCTTCTCAACATCTCTATAATGAATGATTTCATCATATATTTATAAGATGGATTGACTTCATTAAGTTTCACGAATAGCAATGTTAACTCTAAGATCAGGTTTAGAACTTTCACCTATATCTCCTAGTCTACGTGTTTTAAATCAATTAGACTAATTAAAGAACTTACATTCATGTTTATTGTCCCTAAAGATATGGTTTTAAAAACAAATCAAGTTTCTATAAATAGATCAAGAATTTTTTAACTGACATGGAAGTCAGATTCAATTTTTGCGGGCTGCAACTGACTCTCAATTTCTAACTATCGGTTATGCTCTAAAATTAGGTGACTGTCTTTGGGAGTTTTCTCTTGGTTCACTCTTTATTGTCTCTTGGTCTACACAATATCTATTATGTTGGTTACTTCTATTAGGTTCCTCTTTATCTTTTCCATTTTGTATATTTGGTGTACACACAAATTTGTGTCGTCGGTTCTCTTTGTACTTAGTCATTATTAGCGACCTCTTGTATCTGATTTTTGGTTTTCTTTTTTCCTGTCTTTCGGTGTATGCTTACCAAAAGTGTTGTTTTCATACTAATGGAAAATTAATGTCATCAATCTTCCCCTTTGACATGAGTATCAAAAACTGATATGTGCAAAATACTAACAAAATGTTAAGTATATACAACATATATAATCCTTAGTCACTCCATGAATCCCCCTATGTATATGTAGGTATATCTGTACATATGATATATTTCCCTCTGTAAATACATATACATATCCTTGTCCATATGAATATATATCAATTTTCCCCATATGAATATACATATCATAATACATATCATTTTCCCCCTTTTTTGATATTAAGGGCAAAGGTCTATACCTTATACTTGATCAAAAATGTGAGAGTGTGAAGAATTCATGTCTTCTGTCATTTTCTCCCATTGTTCCTTTAAGTTCTCTAGAGCCATGTTCTCAAGTGTGATATTGGAGTACATATCATAGATGTTGTCTACTAAAGACATCTCAAGAGTTGCTATCAGTTGCCTTACTAAACTGATATATTGTTGAAGCAGTGTAAGGTTCGGTAGAAGTTGAGCTTGGAGCTTGGTGACTTCTTCCCTAAAGTGTGTCTCTGATTCCCATAGTTCCTACCTTAACCTCTTTATTTCAATGATCTTCTCATAATGCAACTTAATTTCATTGTCTCCATTGGTGGTTAAGTTGTTTGCATGTTAGCTAGATCTCTATCTAGCTTTGCAATGTTGTCACTATTCTCTTTAGTGAACTTTTTTAATGTGCTCAGTTGTTGAATCAAGGATATAGCTTTATTTATAATTGGATCTAATTCAGTAATGAATTCTAAAAGCTTTACCTTGTTGACTGAAACTTCTTGGTTGATGTTTTCAATTAGTTTCTACTGATACTTTAGCTCTCCTCTCTCTTCAATTGCCTTCTCTACGGCAATATTTTGTGTTTTTATTGTGTCGGTGAGGGTTTCTAATTGATCAATAATTGTCTTGTTCTGCTCAATATCAACATCAGGAACAATCTGTTGCAATATGTCCCATTTTGTTTCTAGTACCATGGAGTCTCAGTTCTATTTCCTCAGCTTCTCTTGTAATGCCTTCCTTTGGCATATGTCCCCATATTCTTTCAATGCTTCATAATCAAGTATTGTTGGGTCACATTTTGGTATCTCAATGATTTCATCCAAGGTGACTTCCTACTTACTCTTCTTTGATTTCTTCTTCTTCTTTTGAGTAGCACTATAATTCAATACCATTGCCAATTTCTTAGCTTTGTCTATTGTGCTTGATTAAGTTACCTATTGTGCTTCTTTTTGCTACTTTCTATTAGTTTCAGCTTGTCAGGTGTCTGTAGACGTCTCCCCATTAACCTTTACATTGTCAGTATCAAATTTTCCAGTTTCCTTAGGAGTTTCATCTTTGGGTTTATCTCCTTCATCGGTGTCCTTATGCACTTCATCTATCTTTCTCTCTGCATTTTTCTCTATTGTGTCTACATCTTCTTGTTTTGATTCTCCTCCTGTAACCTTATCAGTATTGGTTACTATTTGAGTGTCTCTGATGTCCTTTTGATTATCAATGTTGTCTTTCTTTTCCTCTTCCCCTGCATCCTTAGGAGTATCATTTTCAGGTGACTTGTCTATCTCTTGTAGAATATTGATAGCCTCTATCAATATTGGCATGTTACCTAGAATGTTCACCTGTGTAGTGTCAACTGTTGTTTCTTTCTCATCGGTTGTGTCCTTGGTAGCATTGACATCTTCATCTTTATTTTCTTCTTCTACTAGATCATCGGTAATGTCAATTATAGTGTTGTCCACAATGTTTTCTTTTGTGGTGTTTGGCCATGATTCATCTGCAATATCTCTATTCTTGTTTTCGGTTGTGTCACCTTCTTCCTTGTCTAACTCAATTGATGTATCATCTTCTTTATCTTTGATCAATATCTATTCTTGACTTTCCTTATCAAAATATTTCTGTTGTAGGTCTTTGTTAGGAATATGTTCCTCAATAGGTCTATTTAGAATTTTACACCATTTCTTGTGGCTTTCCTTCTCAATCTCTATTAGGCTCCCTTAAAGAAATTTGTAGACTCTCAACTTTGGTGAGAATTCCTTTTTGTGTTTCTCCATCATATCATCAATTAATTCCTTCTTGGATTCAGAAGGCATGAGAGTATCAAGTAATCTTTCTTTTATTTAATTCTCATTCTTCAAGGGAAATGACCATCTTGCATATAGTCTGTCCAAGAATTCCCTTGGTACCATACTACCTTCAAATTGTATTGGTACATATTTGAAGTTATACATTTTTTCTATGATAGCATCTTCTATTTTATTCTGATCTTCTAGATCTAATTTCAACTATCTTCTAATCTTTGAATATATAATAGATCCAAAATTTGCAATAGATTTGCATATGTCATCAATGCTTTTAGGAGCTTTAACCTTGACATTTTCTATCTTTGCAGCTTCATCTTTCTCAGTGTCTTCAATGTCTTCTTAGGTTTTGAAAAGATTCCTTATTCTTCTATTTTCCCATCTTTTTGGTGTGGTTCCTTTCTTCTTGTATGTTCTTACTCTTCCTTTCTTCAAAGGTGAAGGAGTTGAATCCTTAGATGTTTGAATTCGTGTTCTAGACACAGATGTGGTCCTTGGCTTCTTAGTTGGTGGAGGAGATGGTGAATATGACTTAGTGGCCTCGGAGTCATTCTTTTCTTCAGCTTCATCGATAGGTAGCTATCCTTTGGTTTCTTCCTCCTGTTCAACTTCTTCATCCTATTTTGTTTCTTCCTCAGTTGATGATAGTATCTTTTTTAGGTTCTTTACCATCTTGTCCTTTTTCCTGACAATTTTCTTAACAACCAGGCCAGATTTTATTCTTGTCTTGGCCTCCTCATATGTTCCAAACTTGGGTTGTTTCTTATCTAGTGGTTCATTTAACAAGACATCAATTTCTTTAGATGCATGATAAATGTTTATCTCATATTCTAACAGTTGAAGCCATGTTGTCCTTGGTACAACAGGCTTGATATAAGTATGGTTTGTATCAACCATAAAACATATTTCATCTTTATATTTCTCAATAAGTTCCTTAGGGATCCTTACCCTCTTTTGCATTCGGTCTTTGAATATTGTGAAGTAATCATCCATGACTGTTTCAAAATTATCTCCCAGTGAGGCTATGTGTTCATTGATCTGTATGGTGACCAATTTTGTGCTATCCCATTTCACATCTCCTACTGATGGGAATGTTTCTTTAAAGTTGAAGAAAATGCACATTATGAGTGAGCCAATACATGTGTCTGTCTTTGCATTCTTTATATTCCTTAGATTCTCTTCTAGTTGATTCAGTAGAAGTTTGGATAAGTCCAACTGTGTTCCTTTCTTCATAATCTTATAGGTTGTGTCAACTGCACCTGATGCTATGTTGTTCAACCTGCTGGCTTGGAAGAATTTTTAGCCTAGAACACATGTGCTGAATTTCATCTCATCATTGGTAACGGTTGAAATCTTCAATCCTCTGCTATCCCATTTAGCTCTATTGTTCTTCTTAGTCTCAGCCTTGGGTGAGTACTTTATTTCTTTCACCTTTTCAGTTACTAGGTAACTGGTGACTGCATGGATAATGTCTTCGGTTATCATCTTCGGTTCATCAAGCCATAGGTTGTGATTATGCATTTAGCTTAGTTCTAACTGAATCCACTTAGTTTTGAAGACCTTCAGGAACATTAGGGCATTAGTGAGCCCTTTCACCTATATGTGTTTTTTTTCATCTTTCAATGACCCATCTTCATTGCACAGCTTCTTATAAGCTTGTTCAACATCCAAATCTCCAATTTATGCAATCTTGCAGTGGATGAAATATCATACGTCTTCCATGAGTAAAACCCTAGCTGGTATTTGTGAGAATTCTCTAGCATCTTCGGCTTGTGAGGTAACCTTAAGGTGAATCTTGTAGTTTAGTTCCTCACATGTTGAATTCTTGATGAGCTTGAACTCATCCTTCTTAGTGTTCTTCAATTTTATAGTTCTTGAAGTTGTAGCCATTTTCAGATTTAGAGCTTTCTCTGGAATATCCAAAATAGAGTTGTCGATTCTGTAGAACTTAATGTTTACTCTTGCAGATATTTTTTATCTTCTTTGGAGTTTTGTGTGTCAAGTTGTGGTCGCTATGTGATTCAGTCACTTTTTTCTCAAAAATTGCCTAGGTAGCTTTTCTCTGGTCATTGTGAACAATGAGTCTATTCCGTTTCCCTTTTATAGTTGTTTCCCTAAAAATGTGTGTCATTAATTCTTACCAACTCCTCGGTGTGTGAAGATGGATTTTGTTGGTGAAGACATTAACCTTCCCTTCAATGAAAAAAACTTGTTCACTTTTCTCAGTTACCGAAGAGGCTTGGTTTACACTTAGAAACTTTTTCTTTCTTAGGCTAACCGACACTTCTTGGTAAGTGTAGGCCATCTTAGCTTTGAGTATATACCAACAGGTTTCAATATCTATACCTGATAGCATAGTTATCATAGATTTTAACAATTAATACCATGATGCATCTTTACTAACGCTAATTTAGCAGTATATCAACATATTATGGAGCTGATGTAAAATAGTAACTTGGGGTAATGCAGTTCCATACTTACTTATTCTACCTAGGTGGGGGTGGGGATGTCACCAGAGCCATTTGATGAGGTGTCACCAATTCAATTTCTCAGTCCAGCTTCTTCATTGTTTGAAGCTCTTCTCCACATTTTGTCTCTTGCTCTCTAGATGTCTTCAATGGTATTTCCATTGGGATATGTGCTTGTCTCTGTCATTCGGTCTCTACAGTCTTTCTTGAGATGACCAACTTTATGACAATGTAAGCATGCCATTCTGGGGTTAGTCCAACCTCTATACTTTCTAGTCAATTATCTCATATAGTTTGAAGCAATGTAACCAAATCCTCCACATGCTATACAATTTTTCCAAGTATTGTAATCCCATACATACTAATTACTGACTCTTTTCAGTTGATAGGGAGTTTCTTCACCTTTAGACTTTCATGCTTTCTTTTTCCTTTTTCTAGCATTCAAGACGTGTGTGCCCATTCATTTTGCATGTAAGACAACATTTATCCATGTAGGTTTCCTTCTTTGGTTGTTTCATCTTAGACTTACATTCATAAGATTTATGTCCTTTCTTGTTACATTTATAATAGAATCCTATGAATGAAGATGTTGATTTAGGAATACCTTTCATTTTACCTCTGCATACATTTGATGTATGGCCCTACTTTCCACAGTGATTGCATGTCATCTTTGTTGGTCTTTTATTTTCATAGACATTCTTTTGATTAGTTTGATTTGATGATTCTCCATTCTTAGTAAAACCTAGACCATTGTTTTTGTTGACTCTTCATTGTCCTTCAAGAAAATCATCCATTATTTTGTTTCTTTCTTCACCTTTCTTGATAATTTCATTATGATGCTACTTAACTCTTATTTCATGTTTCAAATTTTCATTCTCATCCCTCAGTTCACCGATAGCTTCTATTCTTTCAATGAGTTCAACATTTATTCTATTTTCCTCTTGACTCATAAGAATAATCTAATTTGTAATCTCATGGTGAGGCTCTATAAGTCTTTTTATTTCAGACTCTTTTTCTTGTATCTTTTCTATAATATTTCTTCTATCATCAATATCTGGTGTTATTTCTTGCTCAGCTTGTCTAGCATTCTTCATTACATCAATCATCCTTACCATCTGTGTCTCTTGACCAATTTGCAGAGATTTAACTTGTCCATCCAGATGTTGATTGATTTCAGTTAGGCTTGTGATACTTTCTTATGATTATCTAATGCTTTGCTTGTAGTTGATCTTGAAGACTCAAAGAAATCTGGTATATCTTCCTCATGATAATTTTTCTCATTACAGCGAGATGCCATATTCTTTCTTTTATGTAACAGCTATCTCATATTGATTCTAACTTCTTTATATTGTTCATAGAATATCTGAATTTCTAGCTTCTTATTTTTAATATTTTTATCAAGTCTTTACTTCTCCATTGTATGATCTTTTCTCTTAAGCCTTTAAGCTTTTCCAAAGAAGAGACTTAGCTCTTATACCAATTGTTTGGATTAATGGGAAGTATGTACAGAGAGGGGAGAGGTGAATCGGTACCTCTAAAACTTTTGTATCCTTTTATCAATTAACCTTTGTGTAAACATTTGTACATTCAATCAATCTGATCTATACTATCTTGATTTGAGTTATACCAATTTGTTAACTTAACATATATGTGAACATTCATAGAAACATTCATGAAAGTAATCTACACATAACACAAGATATGATGTCACAGAAAACTCTTGTTATGAAGTAAAAACTGCAGTGGGGATGGCCCACCCACAAAATCTTAACTATCTACAAATTGGAAGGGGTCGATTAAGGCTTACAATTTGATCACTTTTGATAATCTACGATGTTAAGAGTCTCTACGGAGACCTATTAAAGTTTACTCTTTTAAGAGATTTAGAAACACCATTGATTGTGCACTCGGTTAAGAGATTTATAGTTGGATTGTTAAATCCACCTTCCTTGAAAGGATTTTTACACTTTTCTCCAATTGTTAGAATGATAAAAAATTAAATTTGATCTGGTAAATACAATCTCATGTTTCTAATACAGATTCAATTTATTTTACATGAATAATATTATTACCTAATTGTGATTGAATAATACCTATGATTCTTAGTAGCCTCTCTTCTTGGTTATGATAACCAAATTCACCTTTCGTTGTTCTGGTTCTTGAAACTTTAAATCTAATCCATAGATGTACTCGTAAGCTTCATTCATTTTCTCCTCTCTTTTCTCAACATCTCTATAATGAATGATTGCATCATCTATTTATAAGATGGATTGACATCATTAAGTTTCACAAATAACAATGTTAACTCTAAGATCAAGTTTACAACTTTCACCTAGATCTCCTAGTCTACGTGTTTTAAATCAGTTAGACTGATTAAAGCACTTACATTCTTGTTTCTTGTCCCTAAAGATATGGTTATAAAAAAAAAATCAAGATTTTATAAAAAAATCAATATTTTATAGAAAAATCAAGAATGTTTTATCTGACGTGGAAGTCAGATCCACTATTTGTGGGCTGCAATTGACTCTCAGTTTATGACTGTCAGTTATGATCTAAAATCAGTTGACTATCTTTCAATTTTGTTCTCTTGGTTTTCTCTTTAACTTTCTCTTAGTCTGCACTGTATCCTATATGTCAGGTACCTCTGTCGGGCTCCTCTTTATCTTTTCCATTTTGTATTTTTGGTGTACACAAAAAGTTGTGTCGTCGGTTCTCTTTGTACTTAGTCATTATTGGTGATCTATTGTATCTGATTTTTGGTTTTCTCTTGTCCTCTCTTTCAGTGTATGCTTACTAAAATTGTTTTTTGCATACTAATGGAAAATTAATTTCATCAATACATATATCCATGAAAACTTTGAGCACCTCTAATTTTCCTACATCAAATTGCCATACATTACTGTTTGGGGCATAGGAATTTTTCTAGCTAAAAACTACCTTAAACAGAGCTAGACCAGTCATACCGATACTTGCATCTTTAGCCCATTGACCCAAACCATACAAAAATTTTCCAATTTTCAAATGTGGGTTCTTGGGAACTATTTATTTGAGCTTTGTTGAATCATTAGTTGACCTAGTCAGTTTCTATATCAGGTCATCACATTCATTTCTATCCTTGTATACTACTTTACCCTTAAATTCTCTCTTGGGAGTCATCTTGAATTTATGGTTTAACAAGTCTAATAATTAAACAATTTCAATAATAGAATCTTGTTACTACAAGCCCTAATAGTTTTTTCACATTTTAGAACTCAGAAACACCGGTATTAGAAAATTAACCATTTTGCAAATAACTTGAAAATCTGAATGTGACTGCTACAACTTTGCTCCACTCCACAATTTTGAAAATTATGCCGAAAAGTATAGAATGATTGATCAAATAATAATCCCATCACTTATGAGAACTAAATTTTCACTACTGAGAAACACACGTTTGTCATTACTTCATCTAAGTTTGAAAACTCACAGTTAACGGTTCACAACTATTACTTTCACATTTTGAAACTGAATCATTGATCTTGATAACTTTTGTTTACATCAAACGGGGCACAAAAAGAGTTTTATAATGTTCATCCTCTTGGACATGTGTCACAATGACACATTCCCTCAAATATTATGTTTCAAATAGTTTTGATCTGAGACTTTAACTCCCACCGTTAGATCTTCCTAAACTTGCTTACATTTTACCTTACTTTACACTGCTGGAGGATCCCATTACTCCGGACACGCGTCACAATGGCATGTTACCTTAATGGTTATACATCTATCACTTTATACTCAAGGCTTAGCGCCAACCGTCTGATCTTCATGATCTTTACTACTTTTATCCAACTTTATAACCCATGGCTTTGATCCTGCAGAGACACGTGATAGCACTACGCAATGCCTTAATGGTTAAAATCACATCACTTTTGATCAGAGGCTTTATGCCAACCATTGGATTTTTTCAAAATTTCTTATCTTTATTCACCCAGCTATCCACTAACTATAGTCTTAAACTCTCTCAATGCGACATGTGTCACATAGACATGTTCCCTTAATACTTAACATCCTTTCATCTTTTACTTGAGGTTTAGCACCAACCGTTAGATCCTTTTGAAGATGACATAGATTTATTCAATCCTTTATTACCTTGTTGGGCCCATTGATTTCCAATTTTCACAAAAGCACCTTTAGTTAATACATATTTCATCTACATCTTTATCATAAGCCTTTGCAACCACCGTCGGATGAAATCTGATCCGTGCCTTAGTTAACTTCATCTTTACAACCATGCATGGACCCCACTTGGACACGCGTCACCATGGTGCATTCCCTTAAAGGTTAATTTCACATGATCTTTCATATTAAGGCAATGCGCGGGCCATTAGAACAAAAAGCATCTACGATGATCTTCTAATTTTCATTTTCACAGTAGCCGGTCCTGCTAGAGACACATGGCATCATGGTGCAATGCCTTGAAGCATAGATCTTGATCATCTTCTTATTGTAGGAAAGTACGAACTATTAGATCAAAACAAACTTTCCTGACACATGATATAATATGAATAAAATACTTACAGACTCTTAGAATTAGGAAATATTAAAGTGCTTAGAGATTTAAAAGCTATTGAACATGACCCAGTTTAAAAGTGTTAGTAATAACTGAAAGGGGGGGTGAATCAGTGGCCTCAAAATTTATCCTTAAAACTTTAAACACTAATCAATATATTGCATATTATTCTATCCCTTCAAGATGCATGCCATGAAATACTAATATTGATTAACTGTCTGTCAGTTTTCTTTATCAATCCTTTTTCTCCTTGATTACCGATAAGGAGTATAACTATTTACCAAAAATCAGTAAATAAGTAGAGTATACCAGTCAATCTATAATTAACTATGTGAGATGCAAAATAGTAAAGAAATGAATCATACACACATAACACATGGATTTTGAACATGGAAACCTTGTTAAGGGAAAAACCACTAGGACCAGTACCCCAAATTTTCACTCTTCTGAAGTGAGCCATGTTAGGAGCCAACCCTGTTAAAAGTTACAAACACACTATTAAGTGTGACCTTGTTAGAGGATTTTAGACATAGAGGTTATCACTTAGTATCGAGCATCTATTGCTACTATCCTTGAATCAGCCTCCTTCTTAGACTATCAATAGGTATTGGGCAAGTCCAATGCTACTTTCATGAATCAACCTTTTTGGCACTCCTTGAGATGTACCTCAATATATAGAAGACTGTTAATTCCTACTCGGTTAAGAGACTTTATGCTTCAATGGTTAAACCGAAACACTATGACCTGTTCATATTGCAACTTTGAATTCCATATTTTTAGCTCTATTTAAGTACATTACCTCTTTGACCAATGTATTGATTCAATCTTTGTGCTCCACACTTTCTGCTTTGTGATGTTCTTCTCACTGTTCATCGGTGTCTGCAAAATTCCTTAGCTCTCCTTCAACTTGTTTGATCAAGACTGTATGAAGTTGTTCTTCATTAGTTTCTCTTTAGAATCCTCTTTTTATTCACTTCCCTTAATCCCTTTTTTTGAAATGAATTAAGCTTGTCTCTTATATAGATGTAATATTCATTATTTCTTGGTTCTTGATTCTTGGCATGATAAACAATCTAGCCAATTAGATTTAAAGTGTAACTACTAATTTGTCTTGTAGATATCTTCTTGCCAACTGTAAAAATCATCTTTAAATCAATCGCTTAACTCTGGTGGAATAAAACAAAGTAGAGAACCAGTTATGTCCTTATTTAGCTCTACCAGCTAGATATTTTGTCATTTTATAAACTCTCTGTTTTGTCAATCACCACTGTAGTTAGTCATCGGTGACAACTGACTGATACGTTAGTGAGACTCCATTTATCTTTGTGATCTCTGTTCATCGGGCATCATTGGTACTTTACTCATAGGGAAACTCTAGGTTATTGCTCGTCGAGCACCCATCTAACTTTGCTCATCTGACACTGTGGTTTTTCTTTGTCGGGAAACACTGCTCTTCTGATCATTGGGTATCATTGTGACTTTTCTTCTTTCCTTTGTCCGTTGGTGTGCACTCCGTCGATGTTGTTTGTCACTTAGCAAATACATGACTTTTATGTATTGCTGAAAGCATAACCTTGGTTCCTTTCGTTCTCTGAAGTCTTCGGTATTATGTACATGACTGTACAAATTGATATCAAGTTGACATCAATTAAAATACAATCTATTAACTAATTTAATGACTTGCATTATCTTCAAATTATCATTATCAAACATTCAATCATTTACATTTCATTAATCTCTCCATTTGGCATTGATGGAAACATACTATATTATCACACTATACTATTTCTAATACAATATGAAATACAACATTTGAGATTCATCAAACTACCAATCTTTTTGTTCTGATAACCGATAAAAATGTCTGACCATCTGTAAGCTCTATTTTAGCTCTTCTTCTGATGTGTTATGTTGTGTTCTCTACTTGTGTCAATTTCTGTCCCTTGACTGTTCTTTTCTTTTGATGTCTTTTTCTCTTGTTAGCAACTCTCCCTTTGTATAATATTTGTATACAATCTCTCTCCCTAAGGATATAATCTCTCCCTATTGAAGTAATCTGATAATGGATAATCTTTCTCCCTTTCCTGAAGAATGTGATAATATGGATAATCTCTCTCCCTTTGACAACAATGCCAAAAAAAAGCTTTTACAAATATCTGACATTAATGTCAAGCTATCTTTTCTCTCCATCCATAATATATTCCTTTAATTTCCCTTATCCATCAGCAATACAACAATATTCTCTAGTTCTCAGTGATGATATATACCTTTCTATATATAGATGTAGCTTTAAAGTTCATCTTTTTGCTTGCATCAACATGAATGATATTCTGATAATATGTAAGCTGATGTAGCCTTCTAGTCATTTTACTGACTAGTAGACAAGGGTTTGACCCCTAGTCTTTTCCTCAAGTATTCAAATGTATCCTTGGACAGTGGCTTGGTGAAGATATCGGCTAATTGTTATTTGGATTGCACATACTCAAGTATCACCTCTTTTTCTTGAACTTGTTCTCCTAAATAATGATACTTGATGGCAATTTGTTTAGTCTTAGAATGCATGACTAGATTGTTGGAAATGTTTATTGCACTGGTATTATCACACTAGATAATCACTGGTTCTAGGATCTTCATATGCATACCTTCCAGTAACTATTTGATCCATGCAATATTTGAGCAATTTGCAGCAGCAGCAACATACTCTGCTTCTGCAGTAGACTGAGAGATGCATCCTTTCTTCTTTCTAATCCATGTGACAATTCTTTCACCCATAAAGAATGCTCCTTTAGTTGTGCTCTTTTTTTCATCAATGTTTCTAGCCCAATCAGCATCGGTAAACACCTCAAGTTCAAATTTGCCTTCTCTTCTATACCATAATCTATATTCCTTGGTATTCTTCAGATATCTTAGAATTATTTTCATAGAATTCATATGTGATTCTCTGGGATTAGCAGAAAATCTTACAACTATTCCTACTGCATGTGCAATTTCTAGTCTAGTGTGGACAACATACATGAGTTTGCCTATCATTGATCTATACAAAGTATGATTTACCTTCAGGTGTCTTTTCCTCCTTTGTCAACTTACATCCAGTAACCATCGGTGTTCCAGCTAGTTTGGAATCTTCATTCTTGAATATTTTCAGGACCTCTTTAATGTATTTTGATTTTGTAATGAAAATACCTTCACATTGTTTCATTATTTATAGATCAAGAAAGAACTTGATCTCTCCAAATATAGACATTTCAAACTCTTTTCTCATTTCATTAGCAAATGATTTGCATAGCATATCATTGCCTCCAAATATGATGTCATCAACAAATATTTCAGAAATCAAAGTGTTAGCATCAATATCTTCCTTCAAATAGAGATTAGTGTTTTCACTAGTCCTTACAAATCTAATACTTCGGTATGTGCAAGATCATGGTATGCCAAAAAGTGGCGATGTGAAAAAGAAGTCCTGATTGGTAGACTGGTTGAAAAATATCGATAACTTTCAAATGGTTTAACATTTTTTAAATTTGAAACATGTGTCACATTCTATGCTTTACCTACTATAAGAAAAAAAAAAAAGGGAAAAAAAATCAATTTGATTAAGTTTAGAATAAGTTAAGGTGTTCAGACACAAGAGTTTTTTAGTCTAGAAAAGTTGTAGAAGAAAAATCATAATTAATTATTTACGTGGAAAAAATTTTAAAAAAATGTGTCACATTTGGAAATGAGTCTACTTGTTATATCTATAATCTAGTCAAAAAATATTATCATTTGATTGTGTTTAAGGTGGTCAGACATACACCTACTTCTTATATTTTTAGTCCTGATTGATAGACTGATTGAAAAATAGCTATAGCTTTCAAACAATATAACATTTTTGAAATCCCCAACATGAGTCACATTCTATGCTTTTCCTACTACAATAAAAATAAAAATAAAAAATCAATTTGATGAAGTTTAGACTAAGTTAAGGTGGTCAGACACAAAATTTTTTATATTCTAGAAAAGTTGTAGTAGAAAAATCATAATTGATTATTTACTTAGAAAAAAATTACAAAAAAATATACATCACATCTGGACATGAGTCTACTCCTCATATCAATAATCTTGTGGAAAAATATTATCATTTTATTGTGTTTAAGGTGGTCAAACATACACCTACTTCTTATCTTTTTCTTAAAATTTTCATACTACTGCATATAAATTTGAAATCTCACCAGATAGAATATTTTTTTTTAAAACAAATGGCTTGTAGCAAAGAAACTAAATTTAATTTACAACAAATTCTATTCTTACACATTTTTTATATAAGATTTATAACTGGTGCAAGAGCACACCTAGGGTAAACTCCAAGTTGTTTTCATTTTGACTTGTACTTGACATTGGCCAAGCCAAGATAGGTTAGTTTGTGTTTAGACCTTAGTAGGTCATTTCTATGTAGGATAAGTGAGTTATTCATTAGGACTAAGGTAACAACAATAGCCATTGTTAGTAGTTTTTCAATTTATTAGGCTTAGTTGCTAAATGTGGAATTGGAGTCATGAATGTGTCCTAAACTCTTAAATGTGGACATAGAGATTCTTTGAGTCTTTTAATGACCTTGTATCCTCTAATTGAATAAGTTAGAGGTCCTAAAATGTAGGGAGAAGGCATAATAGAGAAGATGCCAAAATTTGCTAAATTATTGTCATGACAACCTTTGCAATAATTGCAAATGTTGCATGCAACATTGGTTACATTGGATTCTCCTTGAAACTAGGAGTGGGGAATCAACCAAAAAGGCCTAGCATGAAGGAAGAAGGCATCTAATGGAGAAAAGGACTCGAATCAAGCAGTTAGTCATTCATTGTAACAAGTGTGAAATTGAATAGAGCTCTGCAGTTCTGGTTTTCTGAGAATCCTGAGCATTTCCTTATGACAGTCACATTTTATAGATTTAGAGCTTGAATCTAATGGTTTTTTTGCATGCATAGGATAGTTATAAGTACTTTTCATTAAGTGAATTAGTTGATTAGAGGTAGTATACATTCGTACTTAAATTGTTTTGTAACTAGAGAATTCGCTGGTCCTGTCTTGACCAGACAGTCAAGTCATGGCTCCCCCATGAAATCTAACCTTGGGAAAAACCTAAGGGTAGATGGAAATTTTAGGGGAGTCAGTGGTGTACATGTGTGTAGAGTTAGGAGTCTTAGAGAGTTGAGCTACTATTTTTAGATCCAAGCCCTAGGAGAGCATGCACTATCCGGTTAGTGGTTTGGAAGTTAAATAGTGAGCATTCATGTGCAGGGAAAGAAAGAAATGTATGGTCCAAGTACATTTCCAGTTAGGTTTTAGTGTTACCTTTACATGCTAGGAGGATTTCTTCCATACCAATCAATGAAGTCAAGTTTTGAGCAAGTTTTACATAGTGTTACAAACTGTCCTAGAATTTAGGCCTATTAGCCCCATTCGTCCTAGTTTGTAGGAACCCCATGTATAGATGACATAGGGGTTTAAGAATTACAAAATCCTTTGTAAAAGGATAAAGGGTATCTGGATATGGTCTTAGAATTTGAACTTCTTTAGAAACTTTTTCAAAGAAGTGAGAAAACACATTGTCAAGGGCTATAAGGAAGCAAGCCAAATTAGGCCTTTTGAAGACAAAAAGTTAGACTTGACTGAAAATGGATATGAGAACCATCAAGATGGATTCAATTGTGATCAAATGAAATTTCTACATGGTGATGGACACCCCTGCAATGGGTTCATGAGTGTTAGAGTGGAAATTGGCACTTAGACACTTCTAAGTGTAAGTAGGAGAAGTGAATAAGTGAAGTAACTACTAGGGTTTTAGTCTTTCAAAGGTGAAGCACAAAGTGGAGACTCTTAGAGAAGAGTAGGATTAGAACTTAGTTAATAATCTAAGCCTAATAAGGACCTAGAGGAGATTAGGATCCTTGAAGAAGATAAAGAAGATCTTCTTAGGAGATTGTGCAAGCAAGCCTTTTTGAACACTCACATCATATTGGTATCAGAGCTTGATTAAAGATGAGGCTTGTGGTTGATGTTTCAACCTACTGAATCAGTTGGAGAGAATACACCTAGAAGTTTAGAGAAAGGTAAAACCATGGTGAATAACGATGAGTTAGACAAAAAGATAGAAGATCAAGAAGACAACAAGTTGTTAATAGAAAGGTTGTCTCAAATGGAGAAACTCTTGGGAGGAGTCCAAGACAAAGTTGAGAAGATGAAGGATAAGATAGATCAAAAAGAAGAAGAAGAAGAAACAAGGGAGAAAGGAGTAGATCTAGAAGAGGAAGTTCTAACCTCTAACCCTGTCAGTGACCAAGAACCCTTCTTAAAGGCATTGAAGGCTTTAAGTGGTAAAGATTTGGAGGATGTGCCACTATTTAGTGGACAAATGGATCCAGATTCAATTGTGGATTGGATAGACAGCATGGAGAACCATTTTTAATGTGATGGTATCATAGAGGCCCAAAAAGTAAATGTGGCCAAGTCAAGATTGAGAGGTTCAGCTCTCACATGGTGGAAGTTTGTTCAAAATGAAAGAGAGAAAGAAGGAAAGAGTCATATAGCCACATGGAAGGCCATGGTGACTAACATGAAGCAGACCTATTTTCCTAATGATTATGAAGTGCAGCTACATAGGAGGACACATAATCTCAGGCAAAAAGACTTGGATGTCCAAGACTATACCAAAGAGTTCCAAAAGTTGTGCTTAAGATCACAAGTGGTTGAAGATGAAAGCATCAAGCTAGCTAGGTGTTTGAATGGAATCAAATGGTCTATTCAAGAAGACACGTGAGTCTTGTGAACTTCAAAACCATTTGCCAATGCTATAAAATGGCCTTGAAGATAGAGGAGAAAAGAAAAAGGAAGCAAGAACAAAATTCTAAAGGAAGATGTAGAGGAAAAGATAATAGGCGATCAAGAGGTGGCTATGGTGGAAGGAGTTTAGAATCAAGGGCACAAGGAGAAGTCAAATACAACGAGCACCAAGAAGCAAGTTCTAGTAGAGGTGGTAGAGGAAGGAAATCCAATTTTAGAGGTAGAAGTGGTGGACAAGGAAGAGGCAATTACTTTTCCAATATGAAATGTTACCATTGTAACCAGATGGGACACCCTGCCTATAGGTGTCCAGAGAAGGGTAGTACTTCCCAAGGAGGTAACAAGAGGACTAATCCAGTCCAAGAAGACACAAATGCAGCCCATAAATACCTTGAGGTGCCATTAAATTTAGAGGAAGTTGAGAACCTCATGACGAGGAGAACATTAATTAAGGAGACAATCAAGGAGGATCGAAGCCAAAGGAGGTCTTTGTTTAAAATCAAATGTAAGGTGATGGGTAAAGTATGTAGGGTTATAATAGACTTAGGGTCTACTAATAATATTGTATCAGAGGAGGTAGTCAGAAAGTTAGGCATGACAAGGATACCTCATACCCATCCTTACAAGTTCACATGGCTCAATAAGGGACAACATATTTTAGGGAATGAGCAAGCATGGGTGGAGTTATCTATAGGGAGATATAAGGAAAATGTTCTATGTGATGTACTGCCCATGGATGCATGCCATTTTATCCTAGGTAGGCCATGGAAATTTGACCTCCAAGCTATCCATGATGGAGTGAAGAACTCCTATAGTTTCAAGAAGGATAACATGACTTTCAAAACATAGTCATTGTTAGAAGATAAAGAGGTGAAGACATCAGGTCCTAATGTCCTAATGGTGAGTGAGAAAGAGTTCTTAGAAACCATAGAGAAAGGAGAAGGATTTTTCTTTGCACTAATGTTGAAGCCCAAGGAAGTGGAAGATTAAATGGTAAAGAGGACAGAGCTGCCAAAAGAGATACAAGAAATGTTGCAGAATTATGAAGGTATTGTAGGTGATGGAAAACCATCAACCTTACCCCCTATAAGACCCATAAACCATAAGATTGAGCTTATTCCAGGAGCTACCCTACCCAATAAGGAAGCCTACAAGATGACCCCTCAATAGAATGAGGAAATAGCTAGGAAAATTCAAGAGTTACTAGAACAAGGTCTTATAAGGATGAGTATTAGTCCTTGTGTTGTACCCACAGTCCTAGCCCCTAAGAATGGAGGTACTTGGGATTATGTACTAAATCCATAGCCATAAATATGATCACTATCAGAGATAGGTTCCCTATCCCTAGGATAGAAGACTTGATGGATTGTCTAGGAGGTGCAAGGTACTTCACAAAGATAGATTTAAAAAGTGGATATCATCAGATAAGGATGAATGAAGGAGATGAGTGGAAGACATCCTTCAAGACTACTAAAGGGCTATATGAATGGCTATTCATGCCATTTGGCCTATCAAATGCTCCATCAAATATTATGAGGTTGATGAATGAAGTACTCAAAGATCACATTGGAAAGTTTGTAGTGGTATACTTGGATGATATACTCATCTTTAGTAAGACAAGAGAGGAACACCTCAAGCATGTGGAATTAGTACTCAAAAGGCTACATGAAGAGAAGTTAATGATTAACTTGGAGAAGTGTGAGTTTGTCAAAATAGAGCTAGTGTACCTAGGATTTGTTCTATCTTATGGTAATATAAAAAAAACAAGAGTAAAGTGGAAGCCAATATGAATTGGCCTACTCCAAGGACAGTAACCGAGGTAAGAAGTTTTCATGGCCTTGCTCAATATTATAGGAAGTTCATAAGGAAATTTAGTGCTATTTGTGCTTCTATGTTGGACACAATCAAAGGAGCAATTAAGACCAAGTTCACATGGAATGAACAAGCCACTAAGAGCTTTGAGTTATTGAAAGAAAAGATTTCTACCCAACCTGTCCTAGTCTTGCCAAGCTTTGAGAATATTTTCACCATTGAGTGTGATGCAAGTAACATAGCTATTGGGGATGTCCTCAGCCAAGAGGGTAGACTAGTAGCATTCCATTTAGAGAATTTGAGTGAAGGTGAGAAGAAGTATTCTTCTTATGACCTTGAGTTGTATTCATTGGTTCAAGCCTTGAGAAAGTGGAGGCACTACTTGCTAGCCAAGGAGCTCACTTTTTATTCAAATAATCAAGCCTTAAGTTTTCTAAATTCTCAAGAGAAGTTGATCCACAAACACATGAAGTGGGTTGAGTACCTAAAATATTACACCTTTAATATCAAAAACAAGAAAGGTGTCCTTAATAAATTTGCAGATGCATTGTCAAGAAGAGCTCTCACCATCCAATAGATTCAGTTGAGGAGCATGGGAATAGATCACTTCAAGGATCTGTATGCTGCAGATGAGGATTTTGAAGACATTTACAAGGTATATACTGAATACAAGAACCATTTCCATAGTAATTATGCTGAATATACTTTGAAAAGTAACCTTTTGTTTAAGGGAAATCATCTATGTGTCACTAGAGGCTCTATTAGGGAGAATATAATACAAGAAAAGAACAATGGTGCATTAAGTGGTCACTTTGGGATCACTAAGACATAAGAACTAGTTCAAAGGTTCTACTATTGGCTGAGAATGAACCTTGATGTTAAGAGGTATGTGGAGAATTGCATTGAATGTCAAAGAGCCAAAGGCACTTCTTCAAAGTCTGGTCTTTATCAACCACTACCTATTCCCACTAGGCCTTGGGATTGCTGGAGCATGGATTTTGTAGCTAGGTTACCCAAAAAAAGACAAGGCATGGATATTGTTTATGTAGTTGTGGATAGGTTTAGTAAAATGGCTCACTTTGTGCCATGAAAGACCACTAATGATGCCAACCAAATAGCCTCTCTCTTCTTCAAAAAGATAGTAAGAATCCATGGGCTACCTAAGAGCATTGTGTCTGATAGAGACACCAAATTTATGAGTCATTTTTGGAAGAGTCTTTGGAAAAGATTAGGCACTAATTTATCCTTTGGTCTACCTACCATCCCCAAATTGATGGTCACACCGAAGTGGTTCATAGAAGCCTTGGAAATCTACTACGGTTCTTAACAAAGGAGTATGGACAACAATGGGATCAATTGATTGGACAGGTTGAGTGTGCCTACAATGACACCATAAATAGATCAACAGGGAAGAGCCCCTTTGAGATAGTATATGGATTACACCCTAGAGGAGTCTATGAGTTGAGAGACTTGAAGGATGAAGTGAAAGAAAGTGGATATGTAGATGAATTTGCTTATGCTATGAAAGAGATACATGATATAGTCCGGAAAACCTTGACAATGAACACCTTGAAGCATAAAGAAAATATTGATGAAAGTAGAAGAATAGTTCAATTCAATGTGGGTGACATGGTCATGGTGCATCTTAACAAATCCATAATTGATAAGGGAGTCCCTCACAAGTTCCAGATGAGAAGGATAGGCCCCTGTCCTATCTTGGCTAAATATGGTGAAAATGCATTCAAAGTTGAGATCCTGGAAGACAGTGGACTGTCACCTATTTTCAACATTACAGACTTAGTCCATTACAAAGGACCACAACAAGACATGGATCAAAGTCTCCAAGAAGTGATCAAAGATGTGGAAGAGCTACAATTACCTTGTGCTATAGTCACAAGAGATGATAGCATACTGGATACAAGAGTATACAAGAAGAATAGAACAAAAGAGTACAAGGAGCACTTGATCAAAAGACATGATCAAAATAATGTTGATGTAGTATGGGTCAAAGAATCAAAATTAAAGAAGATGGGGATTGATCCAAGCATCCTCAATCCAAGGGTGGATTGATCTTTTTGTTTTGGGGAGGATGGTGCAGCAACACACCTAGGCTAGCCTCCAAGTTCTTTTTCATTTTGGCTTGTACTTGACATTGGCCAAGTCAAGATAGGTTAGTTTGTGTTTAGAACTTAGTAGGTCATTTCTATGTAGGATAATTGAGTTAATCATTAGGACTAAGGTCACAAAAATACCCATTGTTAGTAGTTTTTCAATTTATTAGGCTTAGTTGCTAAATGTGGAATTGGAGTCATGAATGTGTCCTAAACTCTTAAATGTGGACATAGAGATGCTTTGAGGCTTTTAATGACCTTGGATCCTCAAATTGAAGAGGTTAGAGGTCCTAAAATATAGGGAGAATGCATAATAGAGAAGATGCCAAAAGTTGCTAAATTGTTGTCATGACAACATTTACAATAATTGCAAATGTTGCATGTAACATTGGTTACATTGGATTCTCCTTGAAAATAGGAGTGGGGAATCAAATAAGAAGGCCTAGAATGAAGGAAGAAGGCATCTAATGGAGAAAAGGACTCGAATCAAGTGGTTAGTAAATCATTGTAACAAGTGTGAAGTTTAATAGAGCTCTGCAATTCTGGTTTTCTGAGAATCCTAAGCATTTCCTTGTGATAGTCACATTTTATGGATTGAGAGCTTGAATCTAATGGTTGTTTTGCATGCATAGGATAGAAGAAATTTTAATTCAAAGAAGTAAGCCAAATTAGGCCTTTTGAAGACAAAAAGTTAGACTTGATTGAAAATGGATATGAGAACCATCAAGATGGATTCAATTGTGATAAAATGTAATGTCTACATGGTGATGGACACCCCTGTAAGGGATTCCTGAGTGTTAGAGTGGAAATTGGCACTTAGACACTTCTAAGTGTAAGTAGGAGAAGTGAAGAAGTGAAGTAACTACTAGGGTGTTAGTCTTTCAAAGGTGAAGCACAAATTGAAGGCTCTTAGAGAAGAGTAGGATTAAGATTTAATTAATAATCTAAGCCTAATAACGACCTAGAGGAGATTAGGATCCTTGAAGAAGATAAAGAATATCTTCTTAGGAGATTGTGCAAGAAAGCCATTTGGAACACTCACATCAATAACCTGTTCAAATTTTTACGTCAAATTTCCTAAACTTGATTTTCTAAATTTTCATTACCACTTAAGGGCCTGGTTTGGCATACCATGATCCTACACATACCCACTTATAATATAGGAATGAAGTCATTCATACTAGGCTCTAGGAGCTTGTTGCAATCCATACAAGGCTTTATGAAGTCTACATACCATGTTTCTCTTGTCTGGATCTACAAACCCTTCTAGTTGCTCAATGTATACCACTTCTTCAATTATTCCATTTAGGAATACTGACTTGACATCCATCTGGTATACGTTGAATCCTTTGAATATAGCACAAGAAACTACTATTATTACACTTTCTAGCCTAGCATCGGGTGCAAAGGTATCTCTATATTCAACACCTTCCTCTTGTGAATACCCCTTTCATACTCGTCTTGCTTTGCTTCCTATGACTTCTCCATTCTCATTCAGCTTCTTCCTGAATATCCATTTAGTACTGATGACATTCTTGTCATCTAGTCTTGGTACAAGTGACCATGTCTTATTTTTCTCAATCTTCTCAATCTCGTCATTCATAGCACTTTTCCATTCTTCATTATCTAGTGCAACATTGACAAATTTTGGTTCAAATTCACAAATTAAATAGCTTGTGTTTAGAGACTTACTTCTTATTTTTGTAACAGCTTTCTTATGTCCTATGATCTAGATCTCTGGATGGTTCCTTCTTACATATCTGGCGAGAATTGGTTCATCTCTTTGTCTATCATCCTGATCATCATTTTTTCCTTCAGTCTTCTCTTCATCACTCTATACATTATTTTGATTATTATCCTGACCGTCGGTATTTGCAGCCTGACCATCAAATACAACATTTTGTTGCTCAGGATTCAAGAACTTTTGTTCAGGTAGAGTGTTAGGTTCTTCATAGTATACAAACTTGTTGTAGTTCTTTGGTTCTTTTGTACTTTCTAGCTCATTCTTTTCTACAAATTTGTCTATCTTCACATTTGCACTTTCAACAATTTTTTTAGAAGCCTTGATAAGACATTTATAAGCCTTTCTCTTGGTGGAATACCCTAGAAAGATACCTTCATCACTCTTGGCATCAATATTTCCATTTCTATCATCTTTTAAGACATAACATTGACTACCAAAGCTTTTGAAGTAACTTACATTGGGTGTTTTACCATACCATAGTTCATAGGGTGTCTTCTTTGTGTCCTTCTTTAATTGTACTATGTTTAATGTGTAGATAGCAGTAATGAAAACTTCCCTCCAGAATATTTGGGTGATGCCTTTCTCTATCATTAGTGTTCTAGCACAACCAATTATGAATCTATTCCTTCTCTCAGCAATCCCATTTTTCTGTGGTGTTCTTGGTGAAGAAACCTATCTTTTTATACCATGCTTATTGTAGAAATTAGTGAAATAATCTAATATAAACTCTCCTCCCCTATCTTATCTCAAGCATTTCAAATCCTTACTAATTTTTTCTCTACCATAGCCTTATACCATTTAAACATCTTGAATGATTCAAATTTATCTTTTAGAAACATAAATGTCATCATTCTAGAGTAATCATCAACAAAGAGAATAAAATATCTATCTCCATAATAACTCTTCATCCTCATTGGTCCACAATGATCAGTATGGACTAATTCTAGAATATCATCAAATGTATGGGTTTTACTTTTGAAACTAGACTTTGTCATCTTACCTTTTTGACAATTCTTGCACATGATGTTTGAATCGCCTCACAATAGGTTCTTAGTAATCATGCCCAAAGCCTCTCTTAGGAATAGTTTATTCAATCTAAGGATCGCTTATCCCACCATGAGGTGCATTTAATTTTTCAACCTAGGGACGTATACTTGAAATGGTACAGCACTGTATGTGCACTAAGTTCCTTAAGGAGCCATTCTACCTATGCTGTAGGAAAGTAAAATACATGAAAGGAATCTATACTAGGGCTATAGGAAGAGAAACACACTTAGTCCTTACTAAAATGAATGCTACAACTTTCAAACTCTACTTAAATCTTTTTTTTCAACCTAGAACATTCACTATAGCTATCCTTGTAGGTGTTGCAGGAACATTCATGGAGTACAATGCTACAGGAAGAAATTGTAATCTTATATCTAGAATGCTAAAAATGAAAAAAGTAAATCTATTCTACTTCTACTCTAATCCACCTACCAAGTGGGCCCCCTTAGTTGGCTTCTACTAATCTATGAACACAAAATATGAACCAAGAGTTATTTCATTATCTTTCAAAACTGATTACATGAGAATAAGACATGAAACTGAAAAAATGAACTTGTTGTGCAAGATACAATCAAAACATTGTATTCCCTTCAGAAAACCAAACTTACAAAGAAACATTCTCCTCCCTATAAATAGAGGATTGAAATCTTTATTCCAAAATTGAAAAGGATCTAACTAACTAAAACCGCGCCAAAGAAAGAAAATAGGAAGCGCAATGGCCCATGACGTGCACAGTGAAGTCTGGGTGACCAAGTCAACATGCTGGTAATAAGGAGGGAATATAGAAGAGCTACATTTATGACATATATATTCCACCCATGGCTTAATGGTTCTTTTTGTACTTAACAAAAGTTCAACTGAGTAAAAGTTCACAACTGTTCTAATAATACTTGAAAACAAAGTGCAAGGATTAATATAATAAAGACAGTAATATAGGCTCATCATTTTCCCCTTGGCAAGCTAAATACTTTTCCTCAAGCATTACATCTTCTAGTAATTTCTCTAAAATCTCCAACCTATATTCTTCCTCTCCTTTGGTTTTTAAAGGTGTAATAGAACCCTCTTGTTCTCTCCTAGACACCCACTCTATGATCTTCTTGAAGTTGGTCCAGTCTGTTAGTGTTGATGTCATACAGGGGCCAGAGGAGCATCAGTGGCTGCATGGTGAGTAGACACCAGAGTTCCTGTCTGGTTTGCCTTCCTAGCTATATGTATTTTGGTGCTCTTTGGATAGTTGCTTTGAGGTTGATAGGACTATGTGGTTCTGATCTCTTCAATATCTCGGATAACCTACCCCATCTTCTTCTGGCTCTAGCCAGGGCTCTCTGAAAGAAAAAGTAATATAAACCATCATACTCTACATAAACCTTTGTTCTAATCCTGAAAATTTTGTCCCTTGGTTCTTCCTTAATTTTTCTATAAGTCAAATTGAGCCAATCTCTGAAGAGTGTAGCTGGCTTTCTGCTCTCTGCTCTTAATGGTAATGGTTCTATTTTCTCCTGTTCCCTATAATTTTCCACCTGTCTATCATAGTTGGCTTCATTGTGCATCCAAGACATCAATGCACCTAGGTGGATATCCCCTATGTAGAGTAGAGGATTCCACTTAGTCTCAGCTGACATATTGAAGTTATGCATGTATAGTTCACAAAGTAGATTTTTTTGCCATGAGGGAAGAGTCTGATAAAGACCATAAAATTCTTGGGTTGACTTGAACTTAGAATAAATATCTTTGATGGTCATCATTAGTTGGAACAAGAGGAACTATTCTTTCAAACAAATGGTATAGACCCTAGGAGGTGGCCTACACACAATGATCTGATAAGCCAATTTGAGGGCATGATCCATTTTCTGGTTTTGTTTTGCCAGTTGTTCTTTCAATTCTGCAATTTCTTCCTCTCACTCTTTTATGACCTTCCTTAGTTTCTTTTTTTCTTCTCTCCATTGAGTTGTTGTTAACAGATACTTTTTATGCAATCCAAAGAGTATCGTTTGCAATGTGATCAGGCCACAATCTTCTACCTGATTTCTTTGCCTCCTCTGTTCCTTCCAAGACTGCTCTAAAAAACATACTAACCAAGTTCTTTTATAGGACACTAAGGAAGTTTCTACATAGGTTGACTGATGGATTACTGAGGCATTTTCCTTGTTAATGACTAGAATGTCCTGATGGATTTCCTAGGAACTATTTTGAAAAACACCAGGTTTAGCTTCATAAGTTTCTGCAGAGTGTGGAGGAAAGTCTAGAGTTGCAGACTGATTTGGAGAATTGTATGAAATTATTTGCACATTGGGTTGTTCATCAGATTGCAAAGGAGAAGTGGGTTGGCTTATGGAGGATTCCCTAGGGAGCTGTTCTCTCATTCTAAGACTCCTTCATATATGGGTCTCCATAATTTCTATAGCCTTTTCTTTTGTAGTCTTCTTCAGCTTCTCTGTTGCAGGAACTAGCTTCATTTTCTTCCCCTTCGAAGAAGTAAGGATTTGTGGTTTGGTTGCAGGAACTGGAGGCTCTTCCTCTAATTTTTGTTTTCCTTTGGTTCAGGAAGAAGTAGGTACATTTCTCTCATGAGTAGGTAAGGGCACATTTCCTTAAAGATTTACAATTTATGCCCCTTGGGTATCTTTTTCAACAGCTGGGTCAGTTGGTATTACATTATCATGACCAATTTGCTCATTAGGGTTAACCTCTAGTTGTAGGGTTTTGCGCTAGACAAACTCTAACCATGCCATAAGAGAGGCATCCCTAAGAGATATTTCTCTTAATATTTTAATTAGGCATGGTGGGTAACAAAATTTTCATTCCCTTTTTGGGTCTCTTCAACACTAATGCATAGCATGTTATATAAAAAATTTGGAACATTTACTGCTAGAATTTTCCTCACATAACTCAGTAACTTGAAATGATGTGCGTGTAAATTGGAAAATCTCACTTCACATGTGAAATACCTGATAACATGCATGGAAAACTCATTATACGATAGGGGGATGGACATTCTCTTGCAACCCTATATGGTAATCTCCAAAGGAGGATCACCTACTAGGGTGAACTGATCCCTTGCTGATCTAACATCATGAACATTAGGGTAATGTTCTCCAACCATTGGTAATCTAGTAACTTCTACAATCTTCTCCTGTATCATGAACACTATTAATCCCCACACAATTTCCTGACCTTCTTCAAATGTACTCACAAATTCAACTACTGAGTCCTCATCAAATTCTATTAACCTTAGGAAATACCCTAACCAGCCGCATGCATTCAATCTTCTGACCGCTTCAACATCTGAGAGTAAAAAACCATGTGCTATTGGCTTGTGTCTCTATAACTGGCCTCCCATCTATGCTTTGCTAATTTCAATCTGTCTTCTCAGCAGTAGGTATATGCCTTATTTGTTATTTGAATATCAGACTACGTATTTTTTAACAAAGGACTCTGAGCTTTCTCCTGAATTTCTCTATTTTTCTTGGCATGAACAATGGTGATGAATTGAAACAAGAGAGATTATAATATTTACTATGGGTTTTCACTTAACTTAATTATAAGTCACATCAATTCTGACAATCATGGAGGATTCAGGAATAAAAGTACAACAGTTGTGCGATATAACACTTAGAACTTTAATGAGGCAACACTAAGTATAGATTTGAGGTGACATAAAATCTTTCAGACATAAATAGAAATGACATTTTGGAATTAATATACTTCCCTCCCCCCTACTTAACATTGACAAGTGTCCACACTTGGCAGACGTGGGACAAGGGATGGAACTGGCATAATGCCATAATGATATATGTATTGCAATACTTGATACAATTATTGAAATCTATGCGCTAAAAATGGAAAAAAAATTGAAAAGCATGTACCTATCATTTGATCTTTGCATATACCATAAAAGGTGGGAACATTTGTATGAAAGTGGCGATGGCTTATGTCAGTGTACCTGGCTACTTATTGAAAGCTTTTAATGGAAAAATGATGATGACGTTGAAGGTGGGTGGGTGGTAGATTAAAGAAATGATATGAGTTGGAAAGAAGAAATAGAAAGTGAATGGAGAAATGCACCTCATGTAAACACAAAGCATTTATTATGGACATGCTCAATGGATTTTTACTAAAGAATTGCAGGAAGAAGGTTCGCACCCTCTGCTATATGAAGTGTTACCTATTGCTAGTTTAATTTTTGTTGTTTGAATTGCTATAGGAAGTCTTCTTTTGTTTGGGGTTGGTGATACAACTTTAGCCAATGTCCATTGACTATAAGTTTGAAGTGTACCAGATCAATTGTGGTCAACTAGATGGCTTCATTGGTGAAAACATGGTTTATTTCATATGGCCCCAGTCATCTTGTTTGCAACTTGCCTGGTATTTCTTTGAATCTTGAATCATACAGCAATGCCAAGTCTCCAACGTGAAATTGTTTGCTCTTGATATGTGAGTCATGCCATTTCTTCCTTTGTTTCTAGACTAGTTCAGTTCTCTCCAGTGTAGATTTACGCATTTCATCTAGGGAATTGAGATGCAGTAATCATTCCTTCTGTGCTGCAGGAAGATCGATATTTAACTGTAGTGTTGTCCTTAGTATTTTGTGTTCAAATTCAACTGGTAGCATAGCTATTTTTCCATATAATAGTTCAAATGGACTGAATCCTGTAGTAGTCTTCCAAGTTGTTCTATACACCCAGATAGCTTCTGATAGTTGGCTTCTCCAGTCTCGGTGATACAGATGAACTGTCCTTGTTAAGATGACTTCTATTTCCTGATTTGTAACTTCAGCCTGTCGATTGGCTTGAGGGTGATAAGGGCTGGACTTCCTATGTCTAATCTTGTATGCTTTCATGAGCTTTGTTATTAAATTGGAAGTGAATTGGGCACCTTGCTTAGTTACAAGTTCTCTCGGTACTCCATATCTTGTGAAAATCTCATCATACAAAAATTCTACAACTTTATGGTCTTGGGCATGTTTCATAGCTTTTACTTCAACCCATTTGGTCAAATAATCAGTGCACACCAAGATGTAAGAATTCCCATTGGATGGAGGGTCTATTGGACCAATGAAGTCCATATCCCATTTTTCAAATGGAGTGACCACCACTTGTTGATTTAATGGCATTTCATTAGACTTAGTTGGTCGGCCCATTCTTTAACATTTGTCACATTTTCTTGTATAGTTGGCTGCATCCTTGTGAAGCGCAGGCCAATAATATCTGGTTGTTAAAATATTTTGTGTTGTTCTTTTTGCTGCAAAGTGTCCCCCACATGATTCATCATGATAGAAATGGAGAATGTCATACGTCTCATCTTCTCTCACACATCTACACATTACTTGATCAGGTCCAATGTAAAACAACATGTTATTAATCCAGGAGAAATTAAAACTTTTTTCAACCAGTAGCCTTCTTTCTTTGTAAGAAAAATGTGTTGTAACTTTGTTAGCTACAAGGTAATTAGCTATGTCAGCATACCACAGACTTTGGACAGCAATATGAAAAAAATTCTCATCTAGAAATGCATCATCTATCAGAGTAGTAACTTGTTATGTATGGTGGATTCTTGATAGATAATCAACTAATACATTTGCATTGCCAGGCTTGTCAACTATAGGTAATGTCAAATTCCTACAAAAGAAGAAGCCATATTGCTAACCTCCCTGTGATAGCAAGTTTGTTCATGAGATATTTTATTGTTGCATGGTCAGTATGAAAAAAATAGGATAGCCAGTTATATAATGATGTAATTTTTTCAAGGAATATGCTACTGCTAGTAATTCTTTCTCTGTCACTGTGTAGTTTAACTCTGGTCCATGGAGGCTTTTGCTAATGTAGTAAATTGCATTTTCTAGGTTACTAGACTTTTGTCCTAGGACAACACCTATTGCGTAGTCTAAAGCATCTTTATGAATGTGAAATGGCAAAGTCTAATCTGGACCCCTAAATATGGGTGCACTAGTTAACAGTTTCTTAAGCTGTAGGAAGGATTCATCACATTCTTTTGTCCAGTTAAATTCAACCTCTTTAGTGAGAAAAGTATACAAAGGACTAGCTATTTGACTAAAATTTTGGATAAACCTTCTATAGTATCCAGCATGTCCTAGGAAAGACCTAACATCTTTGTGCTTTATAGGAATAGGCAATGTTAGAATTACCTCTATTTTCGTAGGATCTACTTGGATTCCAGTTTCAGATATAAAATGTCCCAGCACTATGCCTTCTTGCATCATCATGAAAAATTTGTCACTATTGAGAGAAAAATTGTGTTCCTGAAATCTGATTAGCACTCTTTCCAATTTATTCAGGGCTTCCTCAAAGGTGACTCCAAATGTAGTAAAGTCATCCATATATATCTCCATACAATCATGTGATATATTAGTAAAAATGTTGATTACAACTCTTTGGAAAGTAGCTGGTGCATTGCATAGGCCAAATGGTAATACAGAATAGGCATATGTACCCCAGGGGCATGTGAATGTATTCTTCTCCTGATCTTCTGGAGCAATCCTGATTTGGTTGTAACAACTATATCCATCAAGAAAGGAGAAATATTTCTTACCAGCCAGAGTGTCGAGGAATTGATCAATAAAGGGTAAAGGAAAATGATCCTTGTTTGTGGCATTATTCAACCCTCTATAATCCAAACATATTCATCATTTCCCCCCATTCTTAGGTACAATGAATAATGGTGATACCCACTTGCTATCAGAGATTGGATAGATGAAACCAGCATCTAGTAATTTTTGTAATTCACTTTTGAATATCTCTCTCAATCTTGGATTTATCTTTCGTTGAGGTTGGCATACTGGTAAGCTGCCATCATTAATGTAGATCCTATGGGTATAGAGCTTGGGGTTTAGTCCTAGCATGTCTCCGTAATTCCAAGCAAAGACTTTCACATGCTTACACAAGAGTTTAGATAAAAGTTCTTTTTGTTGAGGTGGCAACTTGTTGTTTACATGGAGATTATGACCAGGGGAAATTTCCACAGCAGTTGTTAGCTCTACCATTGACATCTTAGGTACTGGGTTTGTAGCTATTTCACATGGTAATAATTGCATAATTATTTTAGGGCTTGCTGGAAAGACACAGTCTTCATAGGTACATAGCTGCAGAATAACACTTTCTGAAACATCTTTTGCTTCTATACACTCATTGGTAAGAATACTTTGTATTACATCATCTTCCTCTTGTATTTTCAAAAAAGACTGTCTATGCATCATCATAGGCTGAGCAACAGAATTGACCTCTTCTTCCTCATCTCCTAGTTCTGGCCAAATGGGATCCTTCAAATCTGGATGAGGTTGGGAAGGAGGATAGAGTGCTATTTTCTTTATTGCCTGGCCATTTGATATTGTCATACTCCCTGATCTACAATTAATTTCTGCATCAGTGGTGGCTAACCAAGGTCTCCCTAGGATGACTGGATAGCCAACAAAGTTTACTTTTGGTGATAAGATGAGAAAATCAACAGGGTATTCCCATGAGTCTAGGGTAACTACAACATCTTCTACAAGACCATCTAGAGTGATTGTGTTGTTCTTAAGACTTCTATACTTAGTCTGTGCATTGTATCTTTGGTCATCACATTAATGGCTGCCCCCAAATCAACTAAAGCATTTTTAACAGATTGTCCATTAATTATCAAGTCAACTACTGGACTTCCAGGGTCTAAATACTTGGGTATAACTACCTTCCCCAACATGATATCCGCAAGTTGCCCTATGACATGAACTGTTTGAGGGTGTTTCTTCTTCCTCCCATGCTTTAAGGCATGCATCCTTAAATGCTTTCCCATAGATAGGAACATCTTTGATAGCTTGAAACAAAGGTATTTGGATATGAATATTTTTTAGCTGCTCAAGAATATCAAAAGGCATTTCCTCTTGGGATATAGGTTTTTCTATTGTAAGCCTTTGTTGAAAAGGAGGTTCAACTGAGGTTTCATCATTAGTTCTGCTAGATTTTTGAGTTGATTGGGTGGTATTTTACAATATATCCTCTGGAAGAGGTGTTGATGCTACAAGAGTGTCTACAACTTTTATGATAATAGGATGTTCGGGTGCAGGCAGAGTAGTACCTGACCTCAGATGTATGTTAGATATCTCTAAAGCGTAAGCAGGATGCTGCTTTGTATCAGTAGTATACATTGGCTATTATTGTTGCTTACTATTTGGATTTTGTTACGGCCAAGAAGACAATTGCATTTTCTTTGGATTGGGGCTAGTGGCTATAGGAGGTAGCATTATTGTAGGAGGTGGCACTGGTGGCAAAAAATGTGGAAAAATAGGATTTTGGTTAGGCTACTGTGGAGGTCCCCTCCATTGATTATTTTTCTGCCAATTCCCTTGCGGTGGTTGCCATTGGTTTTTCTAGTTAGGCCACTGGTTATTTTGTTGGTTAGGCCACTGATTATTCCAGGTTGGCTAAGAGTACTGAGGAATATTCTGATAACTTTGGTTTTGCCATTGACTATTGTAAGGATTTGAAAATTGCAATGGGTCCTGACTCCCTGAGGCATACCTTGTCATGGTTCCCATGGGTGATGTTGAGCAATGAAGAACATTTGCTCAATATCTCCTTCTATCTTCATGTGCTCAGTAGGAAAATGTTGATTTTCCAAATTTGCCACCAGCTTGCACTCGCAGTCTTTCTTTTGTTTCTGACAATGAGAGCAATATTCAGCCAGCTACAATTTAGCGTCTGCATGTTTCTTCTTGGTATTCATGGTGTCAAGATGTGTAGCAACATCATTAATGATGTCTTTATTGAAATCTGCTAGCAAATTAGATATCTCCAACTTAGAAATGCCTGAACTGCTCCCTTTAATTATTGTAGACCGATATCCTCTGCTTTTCTTCCCAGTTGATCTGGACTAGTTGAGATGGATTTTCTTGAGATCATCCCAAGAATATTTGGATATGTCCCCACCATCCATGAGGTCCAATGCTTCTAGATAGTTGTCATTCACTCCTCTCAAGAAGACTAGTTTCTTTGAATCCTCCGCCAGAACATGTTGGGGATTCTTCTGCATGGTGTATAAAAAACATGAAACATAGTCCTCCAAAGTTCTGTCCCCCTTCTGTGACATTCTAAAAACTTCATCTCCCCTTGGGTCATTCCCCTTGTAATATTCTTTGTATTTCTCTAGAAATAGGGTTTGCATCTCATCCCATGTGCCTACTACATTTTCTCCTAATCCCATGAACCATCATAAGGCTAACTCTTTCAGTGTTGCTGGAAATAGCTTGAATTTGTGGGCATCAGTGTTATAGTCAAAGCTATGGTAGAGGATATCAAACTCAAATAGAAAGGTGTGAGGATATTTGGTTATCAGCCGATAAAATTTTGGAAGTGCATCTAAGGGTATATTCTTGAGGTTAGCATTGTTTATAAAGCTTGGCAGAGGAAATGGGAAAGTAGGGTGTGCCATTACTAGAGGTAATAGGGGTGGTACTTGCTATTGGAAAGGAATATTAGCCACAAGATTGTTATTAATAGATCTGTTTGGGTCAGAATTATCAGGAAAGCTGGCCAAGATTTCAGCAAAAGACCGTAGATGACTTATATCAAAAGACCCTTTTCCAGCAGTAGTTGCTGTAGGAAACTCGGGACTTACATCAACAAAAGGAAACTCAACTTTTTCATATTGCTCATTCAAATTTGTAGGTTATCCTGGAAGAAATCTACCATATTCATCTGTTCTTCTTCCCCTTTGATGCATGCAAATGAATTCTTCACACTGGTGAAGAAAATTTAGGACCACAAACCATTAAACTAACTAAAAGACTCTAAAGGTTTCTTAGCTTGACACATCCCCGACAGCGGCACCAAAAATGAACCGCCTAACAATAGGTGCTTAGTAATTGTGCCCAAATCTTCTCTTAGGAATAGTTTATTCAATCTAAGAATCACTTCTCTCACCATGAGGTGCCTTTAGTTTGTCAACCCAGGGATGTATACTTGAAATAGTACACCACAATATGTGCACTAAGTTCCTTAAGGAGCCATTCTACCTATGCTGCACGAAAGTAAAATACATGAAAGGAATCTATAATAGGGCTATAGGAAGGGAAACACACTTAGTCCTTACTAAAATGAATGCTACAACTTGCAAACTCTACTTAAATCTATTCTTTCAACCTAGAGCATTCACTATAGCTATCCTTGCAGGTGTTGCAGGAACATTCACAAAGTGCAATGCTGCAGGAAGAAACTGTAATCTTATATCTAGAATACTAAAAATGTAGAAAGTAAATCTATTCTACTTCTACTCTAATCTAGCTACCAAGTGCCCCCCCTTGTTTGGCTTCTGCTAATCTATGAACATAGAATATAAACCAAGAGTTATTTCATTATCTTTAAAAACTGATTACATGAGAATAAGACATGAAACTAAAATAATGAACTTGTTGTGCAAGATACAATTAGAACATTGTATTCCCTTCAAAAATCTGAACTTACAAACAAATGGTCTCGTCCCTATAAATAGAGGATTGACTTCTTTATTCAAAAATAGAAAAGGAACTAACTAACAAAAACTACGCCAAAGAAAGAGAATAGGAAGCACAATGGCCCACGACATGCACAATGAAGTCTGGGAAACCAAGTGAACATGATGGTAAAATAGAGGGAATATAGCAGAGCTACATTTATGCATCTCTGAAATAGTGGCTCCTGATTTGTGGTAGCCATGTCTTCTGATGCCATGATGGCTTATCCACTCAAAGATGGTCTTTACGTCCTCCTTCAATGTTGTCAACCACTCCCAGCAACTCCTACTTCCTTGCAAGATTAGTTAATATGCAAAATATATTCATGGAAGCAGCTTATCAAATTAATCCAGATGTTAGAACACACATTCTAATTATTATATGAAATACTGCAACATATATATAATATTGGCATAATATTACATATCTATTCTACCCATGGCTTAATGGTTCTTTTTGTACTTAACAAAAGTTCAACTGACTAAACTTTCACAACTGTTCTGATAATACTTGAAAACAAAGTGCAAGGATTAATATAATAAAGATAGTAAAATAGGCTCCTCAATGTTGTCGAACTTTGACATCATCGGTATGCCTCTTACATTTCTCATTCTCCTTATTTTCATTATGTTGTCAAAATTCACATGACACAATCTTTTCTTCCACAACCATATGTCTTCATTTGTAGTCATCAGGCAAGTGGTGTTAGTATCATTCAGATAGAATAAGTTACCTCTTATCTGTTCATCGGTACCAATCAATCTTCTTGATTCATTGAAGATCTTTACCTTCTTATTCTCAAATGCTACTCTGTGACCTGAATTATTTAGCTGAGAAACACTGAACATATTATAATTCAATCCTTTTACCCAATAAGCATTTTCAAAATTAATCAGGTTATTCAACATTATAGTTCATTTACCTTCAATTGGAAAAGGTGTATCATTACCCATTCTTACTATACCACCATTATAATACTCAAAAGTGTCAAACTTTTCTTTGTCACCAGTGATGAGTGCAGCCACTATCTATAATATAGATGTCATTCTTGCTAACCTTAGATATGAGTACAATTTCTTCATACCTTTCATCTTCATCTGAATCATCTTTCATAGCCACAAACACTATCTGGATGTCTTCATCAGGTTCAGTGTTAGTATCTTCATCTTTGCATGAAACTAGGTAGCTGGCTTTCTTTCCTTTGTCCTTGTAGTCTCGGGTATCTATTCTTTCTGATTGTCGATAATTTTTGTAATCTTTGTTATCACCTCAGTCAGATTTCTTCTTAAAAAAATTGTCATTAACTCTGTCATCTTTTCTTCTGTTAGGAAATCTTGCAGTAAAGTGTCCAATCTCTTTGCAATTAAAGAATACAAGTGGTAACTTGCCTTTTTATTTACCTTTGCCTCTCTGCATTCTTCTATCCATAAGTGCTTCTATTTCATCTAGATCTTCTTCTTCACTTTCACTTTCACTATCTCTTCTAGATGTGTGTCTATGACTTGATTTTCTTATTCTCATAGAATATTTAAATACAGAGTCTAAGATTGGTAAGACACTATTATCAAAGTTATTCATCTCAAATTAAATCAGTCTACCAATTAAACTATCAAGAGTAACTGTATTGTTCGCTACTCCTCTCATTTCTTGAATGGTAGAAACTCTAATAGCATATATAGGTAGTAAAGTTCTTAAGATTTTACTTACCACTGTCTCCTCTTCAAGTGTACCTCCAACTCCTCATATAGTATTGACTACTTCTTTGATTCTTGTGTTGTACTATGTGATGTTTTCTCCTTCTTTCATTTTGAGATCAACAAAATTTCCTCTAAGGCTTTCTACCTTGGCTCTCAAAACATTTGTGTCACCTCCATGTACAAGCTTCATCTTGTCCCACATCTTCTTTACAGCTATGCAATCTTTGACATCTTCAAATTTAGCATCGGAGAGAGAGGAAGAAAGCTCTATGACCATGCAGTTGTCCTTATGCTTCACTCTCAATTGATCTACTATTAATTCTCCTATGGGAAACACATATTAAGTATCTAGATATTGAGTAACAGCATTACCAATACATATTAAGTATCTAGATATTGAGTCTTATCCTTCTTTTCCATGAAGCAAAGTTATCTTTGTTCAACTTGGGCACATCTCATCTGTTAATCTTGTGATCTTGACTTAGGTCTTGAAACCTTCCTTCTAAGAACACAAGCTCTAATACCAATTGTTAGTAATAACTGAGAGGGGGGGTGAATCAATGGCATCAAAGTTTATCCTTAAAACTTTAACCACTAATCAATATATCTTAGATTATTTTGTCCCTACAAGATGCATGCCATGAAATACTAATACTGATTAACTGTCTATCAATTTTCTTTGTCAATCCTTATTCTCCTTGATTACTAATAAGCAGTATAACTATTTACCAAAACTTAGTAAATAAGTAGAGTATACCAGTCAATCTAGAATTAACTATGTGTGATGCAAAATAGTAAAGAAATGAATCATACACACATAATACATGGATTTTTAACATGGAAACCCTGTTAAGGGAAAAAAATTAGGAACGGTACCCCAAATTTTCACTCTTCTAAAGTGAGCCCTGTTAGGAGCTGTTCGGGATTTTTCTTGCATGAAACACAGTGCTTGATAAACTTACTTGAATACTATACCCTTTAATACTATTTCAAGCAAAGAAAAGCCTAATTTCTAAGGATTGAACAAAATCCTTCTTCATTTTTGAGCTCCACATATACTCAATCAGGTTTTACCTCTTTATGATGAATGATTACACAATATATATTAATCTGGACACTGATTTTCTATTAGGAGTTATTGAGCCAACTTATTAAACATTTTGCATATGACCAAGCATAATCAAATGCAAAACTTAACAAGACAAACCACGGTTGTAAATATAGCATAAACCAGTGATACAAGGAATTTCATCCTTCTTCCTTTTAAGGAGGGATAACCTAGTTGATTCACTCTCTAAGGAATCACTAAGATGGACAATATCCTGCTGATATGAGTCCTTAATGAGTTTATCTCATTTGTTCTAAAAACTATATGAAATTGATTAATTTGTGTATAACTAAATGGAGAAAACACTTGTTTAGCAAACTCTAGATCAATACCTATTCCTTGGGCAAAGAGTCAATGAAAACATCTGTCAAAAATAATAAATTAATGTAATACTAAATAATGCCTTACAAACTTCATACAATCCAGATTGGATGCATTACAAACAATCTACTCAACTCACTACTTCATCAAATCTTCACAACCATGTCTTGCTCTCTGAAACCATTCATGAAATTTAGCTCTCTCCTTCAGAAAGACTCACAAACAATTAGACACACTACCTTGTAGTAGGTATATTTTAGATGCCTTATAATGGAACTATACTAGAGCCTAAACACAATTAATAGAGACAAGACAACAATGAGTAGGAACTGTACTATATTCTCATTAATCCAAATTGTTTCCAAATATCCAGACAGTAAACTCAAGAACTAAACATGAAAAGGAAGTATGCTTTACAATAGAAATCTTCAAACCAATGGTAACTTGTACTGAATTACCAAGAAAAGACAAGAACTAGAATAAGACTAGGAACCTCCACCAGAACCCTCAAAATAGAGAGAAAAAGGAAATAAGTAGAACCCAAGAAACCCTAATATTTATGAGCAATCCACACCTATCCCTTTTCAAATTTGATCATACTTGCTATTAAAAAAACCTAATTTCATTATGTCCTTTCAAAAATATGACTCTAACCTCTGTCGGTGACTTCAAAGCCCGTTTTCAACTGCTTCTAAAGTCTGGTTTTTGCTTGCCCTTTCAAAACTTATCTAATCTGATATTATTTGTCTTTTGTCTATGAATTTTTTTACAAATCTGATTTGATTTTAAATCTCTACAAAATATCTGATTTCATTATGCAAAAACATCCACTGGGAAAGCCTCTTCATCAAGATTTGCAAATACATTTCTGAAGACTATGGAAAAAGATTATGAATTTTTAATATTTCACTCTTTCACATTATTTCAATATTTTTGCACTTTATATCTCCTTTATCTGCAAATATCATTTCAACTCATCCATTTCAAATCTTCTTCTATCCACTGAGAATCTAATTTTAAAATCTGATTTCCATCTATCTCTGAAAATCCCTTGCTAATCTGATCATTATCTTGCAAAAATATGATTTCATTTTCTGATCCAAAATCCTCCGGGAATAGACATTTAAATCCTTGCAATAAAAAACTATAGAATTCTTTTAAAAGTTATCCTGTGCACATTTCTATGTCTTTGAAATCCTTAATTTTCTGCATGTTTTACCAGACTTCACCTTAAATTGACATGTGTCACCTGTGGACTGGTTTCTCTAAACTGGTCTTTAACTATGCCTTAACCCTGGGTTCAGCTTTTCACCTTGTCTCCAAGTCTCTGAATTTTTTTCCTAACCATGGTCTGATTTGGAGACTCAGCAACTAGCTTCAGTCTCCAAGTCTCTGAATCATTTTACTTTAACCACTAACATTCAACGACCTCGTGACTAGCATCTAGTGATTAGCATTTGATGTCTGGTGACCATGCAACTGCACAGTCGTCAAGTCTCGCATGGTTTAGCACTTAACATTTTCTGTCTGGCGACCTCGCGACTAGCGGTTATCTCTGGTTACGGTGGTTATCTCTAGCATCTGGTGACCTCATGACTAACCAGTAGCAGTCATTCACCAAGTCTCAGCGATTTTCTCCTCCGGTGGATATAATCTAGTGGCTACACAACTGAGTTCCACATGTCACCTTGCGATGTCATCACCTACGTCATCGTACCTCCACATCATCAGTTCTACAAAATTTACTTACCTTCAAATTTTGGGCATAAAAACCAAGGCACCTGCCACCTAGATGCGCACGTGGAGAGCCTCCTCATCAGCTTCACATTTGATATGTTTGTGTCTTTGCATATAAACATCAGAAATTTCCCCAGCGGCATGAATGTGAGATAATGAGTTTGATAGTTTTAAGGTATTTTCAAAATTGGGTGCCCAAAATTTATGGGGCCCACTTGCGTTGCAAATTCCAGCCAAGAGGACCCACTAGGATCCTCTGGGCTCTTCTTCTCATTTCATATAGTGTGCATTTTAGTATATAAACACTAAAAATGCCCCCGCATAAGCAATGTAGGACAATGTGTTTTCATTGTTTTTTCAAATTTTCAAACTTCCTGTGGATGTTGTTTGTTAATGGCATTCATTCATTGCAAATGAAGACTATCAATATATTCTAGAGGTCTAGACACCCCTCTCCATGGATCTACATTTTGCATTTAAAAACTTAAACATCAAAAACTTCTCGTCCATTCTGGACATACTACGCAGCATTATTACATTATGTTCATCTTTGGATCTTAAACCTTTCAGTATCTTATGAGACTATTGCTGAGTTCTGAATAGATCATGGTTCCTCTGGATTGCATCCCATTTCCTTAAAATGTTTGCAACTACTTTGTGTTTATGGTGGTTAGCAACATCAACAGCTCGCATTATATAGCAATCACATATATCCATTGAAGCTCCTGCTATGAGGAGATTACAGACAAACCAAATAGAGTCCCTCCTTGCAGTAATATGAAGAGATGTTTTGCCATAGCATAAGTAGCACCTTTAGTTTTGATTATACTTTCCAACTATATTGTTCCAAACCTTTGTGTTAATAATTTGAACTCAGTCTTATCTTTTTCAATTTTCACTCAAACTTTAACTCCTCTATTCACAAATGTAGCCCTGATGTGTTTCAACTTAAAGTTCAAATGCAAACTTCAAATATGCTTTCGCCCTTTTAGGTACAAAATACTATGAAAATTATCTCAAGACATCAAACTAGCAACTTTATAATAACTTTTGCAAACTGAACTTTTTAATGGTAACTGGCCTCTGGAATGGGCCTAAAAAACTGACTGAAACAGACAATTTGACCTCATCACCTAGCAAAAATATTCATTCATCTATAATATATATGCATGTAAAAGTGTTTCTCCAAATCTATCCTCCGGTGCAAGATGCGAATAATCAAACCTAGAACTTCCATAATACTGTGTAGGTGACAATGTCGAAACACCATAAATCTCATTTAGATTGGATATTGTAAAAATAATAAATCACATTCTAAAAACTCACCATCAAGTCAGATAGTACACTCATATGCCCTAATCATGATGCTATGATTGATTCTTGAAAATAACATTCAAACAGAAAGTTATCATTTCCCTAAAGTGACCATTCTGTAAACTTGACTTTGTTCTGCACTACAAACTGAATAAACTGCTTCTGAAACTGAATTCACAAAGTCACTAGAAAGAACCTTCAAAATATCAATCTCTAAACATAGGTTCAATTTCATATATGGAACATGAATCCTCAACTATCTTCCTTTGAGAGCAAACTATTCAACAAATACAAATCTGCAAAGTTAGCCCCTTAACACTTTTCTGAACTTAAATTAGGCAAATATGCAGAAAACTGATTTGGATTCAATTTAGAATAGTGATCAACTGGATTGATCAAAATATGGAAATCTTCAAAGGAGTTCATTTCTATGTCTATAATGCAGAACAACTTCCAATTACACTTGACCTTGAACCGGGTGCAGACAGGGAAACTATAAAGTAATGTCATTTAATTCTGAATTTTGCATTTTCAGTGCAACTTTAATAAATTGGAAATGGAAAGGCTTTGGAAAAATGAATAAATGGATTGGTAGGAATATGTAAATATTCAAATGGATACAATCTTATGTTTGTAGTACAGGGGAAAGCTCAATTATCCAAAATTTTCAATGAGGTATATATTTTCAAGACCTCAAAGTGGACAACTTAGCAATTTTGTTGAATACTCAGGAAATCAATATTATTCACAAACAGAATGGTTCTAGAAAACTTATCATCTGATTTCATAGGGATCTGCAAACTGGAAATATTGGTCCATTGTCATGCTCTCAATACCTGGGAACACACCATGATGTCATACCTATCCATCTAATCAAAGATGCAGGCCTTCAAAATAAGGTATTCAGACATCTGCATTCAACAACTTTGGGAAACTTAACAAAGTGCTAACATAATCAAACTGGAAAACTACTCAAATGGATTCATCATGATCCGAAAACTGAAAAATATGAATTATGTGACCCCTAGATCATAGTACAAAAGGAATTTTTTCAATTTAATCAACGGGTCAAAAGTTATAACCAATCAAACTAGGCTATTCAGATTTCTCAACAGAACAAAGATGCAAACAGTTCTAAGCAACCAACTTTGGGGAATATGGAAACTTATCAAATTGATATGAAAAGGCTTGGGTTCTAAAATATAAGCTCTTTGACATACATGTAACACATTCACAAAGCAGTGACATATGAAACTCAACAGGGTGCAAGCTATTTAGAAGCAAACTAGGCAAGTTACAACAATTTGACACGACAAGAATGCAGATTTAGGTGACCACCTCAAAATGACTACTCCCTAAACCTGTCAAATTTGGAATTTAGGAGTTCAAACCCACTGCATATGTGAAAAGAAAGGTATTGAAGTCTCTTCCCAATTGGTACATCATGAAAATCACCAGGGTATCTTTTTCAAGCATTCTAACTGAGCCTTCTCACACAAATTTTTCAGGGGTACTTACCTTTCTTTATTGAAAATTTCAAGATGGTCACTCAAATTTGTGCCAAATTTGAGAGGACCAATAGGAGCCAACCCTGTTAAAGGTTACAAACACACTATTAAGTGTGACCTTGTTAAAGGATTTTATACATAGAGGTTGTCACTTAGTATCAGGAATGTATTGTTACCATCCTTGAATCAGCCTCCTTCTTAGACAATCAATAGGTATTGGGAAAGTCCAATGCTACTTTCATGAATCAACCTTTTTGGCACTCCTTGAGATGTACCTCAATATATATAAGACTGTTAAGTCCTTCTTGGTTAAGAGACTTGATGCTTCAATGGTTGAACTGAAACAGTACTATGTGCTATAAATGTGTCATACTTCTATGGGTCATTCCATTCAAGGTTGCTCAAGAATGAGGCCTCAAATATCGACTCATAACTCTCTAGTCATGGAGTGCAAACGTTTATAATGGAGGTCCTTGGATTGACCTAGTTGTGCCCATGCAAGTACACCATGAAATGAGAGATTCAATGCATGAAAATGACAACTATTCTATATGATTGCAATGCATGAAAGTAAATTAATCTAAATAATAACAATGCATGATTATTCTGTGAAAAGAAATATAAATTTAATCTAATATGAATCTAATCTACATGAATAGCCATGGATGCAAGAAGAAGAAGACAAGAAGAGATAAGTTGCAATATCCAAGCCAAAATGCTCAAATTCTCCTCCAAAATTGCTCTCCATACCTGCAACATACTAATACTTAAAAATTCTATATGAAAATGAGAAGGAGAGAGCTCCTTATAAAGAAAAGTGAATGGTTGAGATTAAGAGGCAAAAAGAAATGAGAAATGGTGGAGATTAAATCTTGGTTGATCCATGCGCTCATTTAAAGAAAAAAAGCCCACCGCTTAGAAAGATGTGAAGAAAAAGGAATTTTTATTTAATTTATTTTCTTTTTCATCAAAAGAAGAGCTTTAAGTGGGGATGTTTATTTATTTAATAAAAAGAGGGGTTTTTTTATAATTAAATAAATTAGAAGATTTTATTTAATTAAATGGGAGGAATTTAATTAAATAAGATGAATTTTATTTAATTAAAAGGGAGATTAAATCTTTTAATTAAAAAAAAATGATCAAACCTTAAGAAATATTGAAATAATTGAATTAATTACAATTTGATAAAGTAAATTGATTTAAATTGAAAATGTTGCAAAGCATTGATTTAGGAATTTGATAAATTGATAAAATGATAAATGGGGTCCAAAGTCTAGGCGACCATTTTAGGGTGCATACATTTGCCCATCTTTGACTAATGTGTGATCTTCGTGGGAACACATGTAGTCAAAGAATGCAGTTGAAGTGTGAGGTTTATTTGGGATCACAAAACAAACCAGACGTGTGATGTTTATGGGAACACATTAGGACAAAGATAAGCGGATTGAAAAAGACAAGGTTAACACCCTTGTAAATAGGTAACTGACATGTCAAAGATAAGAATCTAAAGCAAGGTTTCCCCAAGCAGAGAAAATAATGGGATTGATAAATTTGAACCAAGGATTGAAGTTTGATAGGTACTGCCCCCTCGTGATTGAAATCAAAATAAGATAGAAAGGAAACAACAAATTCATAAATTTGATAAAATTGAACAAAAGATAAGGTTCTTGATGTAAGATGAAAGATATAAGGATCACAGAACCAAGGTAGATCATCAAGCACAAAAGATTATGCCCCAAGCTTGAATTAGAAGAAAATAAGTGGGGTGAAAGCGAATGGAAGATAGAAGTTTGGAAGAGGTGAAAAGAAATGGAGAGAAGAAAGAGATTTTGCCTTAAGAAAGAGAATGCCCCAAAATCAATCAACTGTTTAAGATAGAAAATTTTGATTGAGATAACGAAAGAAGATAAGGAAATTAACATCAAACATGATCACAATTAATTAAAAGTCCACAAGAAAGATGAAGGAACACCCTCGCAAACTCATAATACAGCCTACAAATGCAAATTAACATGAAGTCTAACAATGTAAGATACATGAAAATGCAAAGGTGTACTTGCAATAGAGCAACTGTAACATAGGACTTTGTTTTCATCATTCATGAGAGAATGTTAAGGAATTTATTTTCATCATTGGGCCATTATTAATGGACATCAGAAAATCACACAATCATCACTAGTCACAAGCGCAAGTATGAAGATATGAATGCATTTTATATCAGATTGGAATGTGGAAAGATTCTAACATAAGCATCAAAGACATAAAGGTAAGGATGACTGTGATGTTAGATCACCCAATTTAATGTAGCAAAACCACACTCGTATCAAGACATAGAGGCCAGGATGACCAGCAAAATGGTTGTTGCAAAAGTAGTTAAGTATAAAGCAGGAAGAAAATAAAAATATGCCCCATGCCCCATGGTGGGCACCAAAAATGTGTGTTAAAAATGTGTCACACTTCTATGGGTCATTTCGTTCAAGATTGCTCAAGAATGAGGCCTCAAATATTGACTCATAGCTCTCTAGTCAAGGAGTGCAAAGGTTTGTGATGGAGGCTCTCAGATTGACTTAGTTGTAACCATGAAAGTACACCACAAAATGAGAGATTCAATGCATGAAAATGACAACTATTCTACATGGTAACAATGCATGAAAGGAAATTAATCTAAATGATAACAATGTATGATTATTCTATGAAAGGAAATATGAATTTAATCTAATATTAATCTAATCTACATGAATAGCCATGGATGCAAGGAGAAGAAGACAAGAAGAGAGAAGTTGCAATATCCAAGCTTGAGTGCTCAAATTCTCCTCCAAAATTTCTCTCCAAACCTATAGCATAACAATACCTACAAATTCTGTATGAAAATGAGAATGAGAGGTTTCCTTATAAAGAAAAGTGAACAGTTGAGATTAAGAGGCAAAAAGAAATGAGAAATGGTGGAGATTAAATCTTGGTTGATCCATGTACTCATTTAAAAAGAAAAAATCCCACCACTTAGAAAGATGTTAAGGAAAAGGGATTTTTATTTAATTTATTTCCTTTTTCATCAAAAGAATAGCTTTAAGTGGGGATTTTCATTTATTTAATTAAAATAGGGGTTTTCTTTATAATTAAATAAATTAGAATAATTTTATTTAATTAAATGAGAGGAATTTAATTAAATAAGATGAATTTTATTTAATTAAAAGGGAGATTAAATCTTTTAATTAAATAAAAATGATCAAACCTTAGGAAATATTGAAATAATTGAATTAACTACAATTTGATCAAGAAAATTGATTTAAATTGAAAATTTTGCAAAGTATTGATTCAGAAAATTGATAAATTCATAAAATAATAAATGGGGCCCAAAGTCTAGGCGACCATTTTAGGGTGCATACAACTATGACCTATTCATATTGCAACTTTGAATTGCAGATTTTCAAATCTATTTAAGTATATTACCTCTCTAACCAATGTATCAATTCAATCCTTGTGCTCCACATTTTTTGCTCTGTGATGTTGTGCTCATTGTTCATCGGTGTCTGCAGAAATCCTTAGCTCTCCTTCAACTTGTTTGATCAAGACTCTATGAAGTTGTTCTTCATCAGTTTCTCTTCAGCATCCTCTTTTTATTAACTCCCCTTAATCATTTTTTTTTAAATGAATTAAGCTTGTCTCTTATATAGATGTAATATTCATTGTTTCTTGGTTCTTAATTCTTGGCATGATAAAAAATCTAGCCAATTAGATTTAAAGTGTAAGTCTTGATTTGTCTTGTAGATATCTTCTTGTCAACTGTACAAATCATCTTTAAATCAATCACTTAACTCTTGTAAAATAAAACAAAGTAGACAACCAATTAAGTCCTTATTTAGATCAGCCAGCTAGATATTTTATAATTTTCTAAACTCTCTGTTTTGTCGGTCACCACTGCATTTAGTCTTTGGTGACAACTAACTGATCCATCGGTGAGAATCCAGTTAGCTTCGTGATCTCTATTTGTCAGGCATCATTGGAACTTTACTCATCAGGCAAATCTGTGTTATTGCTCGTCGGGGACCCTTTTGACTTTGCTCGTCGGGCAGTCTATGGTTTTTCTTCATTGGGCAACACTGCTCTTCTGATCGTCGGGTATCACTGTGACTGTTCTTCTTTGCTTTGTCTATTGGTGTACACTCCGTCAGTTTTTTTGTCACTTAGCAAATACATGACTTTTATGTATTGTTGAAAGCATAACCTTGGTTTGTTTGGTTCTCTGAAGTCTTTGGCATTATATACATGACCATAAAGATTGATATCAAGTTGACATCAATGATAATACAATCCATTAGCTTATTTATTCACTTGCATTATCTTCAACTTAACATTATCAAACAGTCAATCAGTTACATGTCATCAAAAAGGAACACATGGGTTATGGTCACTTAAGTGAGTGAATAAAGTAACACAAAATTAGAACAAGCCAAGAACACTTAGGTTTTTTTCTTAAAAATTAGGTTATGACCCTAGACTTAGGGTTTTCATAATTTACACCATTTCAAAGCTTGGACATGACAATTCATAGGGAATTTTGGCCTTACCATGGACAAGAATTGACACTTTTAGGCATAAATAACCAGTGGGAAACAAAATTTTAGGGTAAGACCTTGAAATCGGAAATACTACCAACACATCTTATTTCTGAAAACCCATTTAGCACCAATCACATTTTTGTTCTTAGGTCTTGGAACTAACTCCCAAGTATTGTTTTTCTTTATTTTTTCAAGTTCTTCTTCCATAGCTTTAGTCCAAGATTCATCTCTACATGCTTCATCAGCATTCTTTGGTTCAACTTGAGAATTCAAATAGATTTCATCTCTAGCTCTAGATCTAGTCATTATACCTTTACTTACATCACCAATAATTTGATCTTCAGGATGGTTCTTCTTAACATACCTTGGTATCTTTAGTGTCTCACTAGCTTCAGTCTATTCATTTTCAATCTCATTGTCAATCATCAAAGGTTCTTCAGGTTCAGTAGTAATCTCTTTCATTTCTATAATCTGACCATAGTCATATATCCTTTCCTGAATACGAAACTTTTCATCTATCCTCACATTGTCACTTTCAATCAACTTTCTCAAACTCAAACATTTATATTCTTTACTCTTAGTAGAATAACCAGAAAAATTCCTTCATCACTTCTAGGATCAAACTTGCCTATCTCATCATCTCTCTTGATATAACATTTACTTCCAAATATTCTAAAATATTTTACAGTAGATGTATGATCAAACCATAATTCATAAGGAGTCTTACTTGTACCTTATCTCATCTGAATTCTATTTAGGATGTATACAATAGTGCCAACAGCTTCTCTCCATTGAACATGTGAAACATTTCCTTCTAGTAACATAGTTCTTGCATCATCTAATCTAGTTATGTTTCTCTACTTTGTTATCCCATTTTGTTGTGGAGTTCTAGGTACAGATGTCTATCTAAATATTCCATGCTCTTTAAAGTATGAATTAAATAGCTATGATGTAAACTCACCACCTCTGTCTGATCTCAAAAATTTGATCTTCAAACCAGATTCATTTTTAACTTTTTCTTTAAATAATTTGAATTTTTCAAATGCTTCACATTTATCTCTCAAGTATGTAACCCACATCATTCTAGTAAAGTCATCAACAAACAGTTTAAAGTACCTTTCACCATAGTATGATCTTGTTCTTTTAGGACCACACAGATCTGTATGCACCAGATCCAACTTCCCTTTTCGTGAATAAGCTTTTCTTTTAAAGGTTCTTCTAATCTGCATCCCCATAACACACTCTCTACACATAGTGTTAGATGGATTCACAATATTAGGTAGATCTCTTACTACTTTTTTCATACTCGCCTTCACAATGTTATCAAAGTTAACATGAAAAATTCTTCTATGCCATAACCAACTATCATCAACCTTCACAATAAAAGAAGAAGCTTCAGATTTGTTCAATTCAAATACATTATCTCTAGATTTAGTATAAGATGTGATCAAGTCTCCTATTTAACTTCTGATAGAGAATTTTTCATCAACGAATTTCAATTGATAACCCTTGTCTACTAACTGTCCAACACTCAACAAATTATTCTTAAGCCCATCAACAAGTAATACATTATCAATGTTAGTCTTTCCATCCAAAGAAATAGATCAAAATCCAATAATAAGCTTAGCAGTATTGTCACCAAATGTGACAACACCACCATCATGTCTTTTCAAACTCATAAAAACATTTTTTTATCTTAGTTCATATGATGTGAACAACCACTACCTATAAACCATTCAGATTTCTATTCAACACGGGATACTAAGGCTTTTTCTTCATGCATAGGTTCATCATCCTTAACAGAAATAAATCCAATTTCATCATAGTCACTGACATCATCATCAGATATATCCTCACTAGCATAATAAAATTCCTTGTCTTTTGAATATTTAGACTTGAAAAACTTAGGTTTGTGCTTTGGAACTCTTGTAGGACATCTAGATGCAAAATGACCAACTTTGTTACATGAAAAACATTTCAAAGGTAAGTTGCCTTCAAATTTACCCTTACCTCTCTTTTCTCTTCTAGCAATCAGTGCCACAACTTAGTCTGGCTTTCTTTCTTCTTGATGTATCTATTCCCATTCATCATCATAGGCTCCAAGTTATTCCCTTAGGTCACTATTGTTGGTGCTTGCATTTCTAGATAAGGTCTTTTTGTTCTTTTGCACGGTTGCCTTGAATGCTAACTCAACTTTAGGTAAAGTGTCTCCCAATTATGTGGCCTCACATGTAGTTAGCTTTCCAATCAAAATCTCTTTGGTGAAGTTTGGTGTCAAATGTATAATCTCCTCTATAGCTTGTACTTTGGTTCTATATGTAGGTGTCAAAGATCTGAGTAACTTTGTAATCACTTCTTCCTCATTGTAAGTACCTCCAGAGTTTCTAATACCAGTAACCACTTCTATAATTATCTTTCCATATGTCCTAATGTTTTCATCTTCTCTCATCTTTAGTGATTCCATCCTTGTCTTCTAGTTTTGTAGCTTTGTCTTCTTTGTAAACTTATCTCCTTTATATAGTGCTTCCAATCTTTTCCAAATCTCATGTGCAGAATCTGAGTCTTTTACTTCAGTGAATCATCCTTCTGAAAGTGCACTGATCAAAGATTCCCTTGCAACCATATTACATGAAAATAACTTCTTTTGATCTTTAGTAGCCTTCTCTAATTCATCCTTAGTTTCTATATTTTCATTCTTTGTCATGATCATCTAGTAATCAATTCCTAGACATAGCAAATGTGTTCTCATCTTGTTCTTCCAACTGTCAAAGTTTTTAGGATCAAACTTTGGACTATCCTTCCTATAGTAAGTCATCTTTAGGATCACCTCCAGCTGCTAAACTTTCTCTCTAAGGACCACAAGGTCCGATACCAATTGTTAGGAATAACAGTCCATAAGACAACTAAGAGGGGGAGGGCTCAATCAGTTGTAATATAGATTATTAAAATTTAAACTTTATAAACCAAATCTATAATATAAATGATAACATAGTAAATTCCAACACCATAATGCAATACTTGTTGTCGAGGAAACACTGTTAAAGGTAAAACCCTAGTGGGAATTAGCACCCACAAATAATGTACTAAGAGTATAGTATCCATGTTAAAATATTTAGCCCTGTTAGGAGCTTGTTACAACAATACAGTACATATTCCCGGTTAAGAGACAGACCCTGTTAGGAGTCAAGAGAAATAGTAGACTCACTGCCTAGACACACTACCGAAAGAAGGTTAAAGCTACCCTCAAGGATTCACAATCTAAACAAGTGTATATAGAAAATATACAATCCAACAAACTATTTGATAGAAACTATCTTTTCTTGGTCAGTTCCAATAAAGTACTCTTCTCATAAACTCTTCTCTACATCCAACAGTCAAACAAGCCTCGTAGATTTCACTTATTTTCCTTTTAAATTGCTGTCACATCTTTTCAAAAGAAAAGATCACTCATATATACCCTCTTACAATAATTCATTAGGTCGGACAATTAAGCTTTCCTAATATACAAATAATTAATCAGATAAGCTAATTAAGGCTTTCCAATAAAAAATATTTATATAAGCCCTTGCTAAGATACACATGTTACCTATAACATGTAAACATAAAATATAATCCATCACTTATACTTCAAGATCTACAATCTACACTCACAATTCATTTTACATGCTACATGTCTGAAGTCAGCCACCAAATAGATCTTCTCCAGAATACAAGCTATAGATGATATCACCAGTCATCAAACAACAAATAGAACTCAACCCATTATTCAAAAATATGTTATTTTTCCACTAGTAAGCTCGCTGCATCTGAAATATCTTTTCCAGAAGGATATACCCAAAACACAGAGACCCGCTCTGTTTAGTATCACAGTTACAGTCCAGAAACTAGTCTTTACCAAATCAACTGTAACATCCACAATATACAATATAAATCCAAGAGACCTTAGAAATAAGTTCAACATAGATTATTCTACATTGTGAGGAACCTCCTTATAGAAATATCGTGAGAATGCTTGAAATAACAGAATACAGAGTGATAGCAGAACTCAGAATGAATCTATTGATCGCGGGCCACTTCAAGGGGGTAACCTCCTTTGAGCAAGCTCAATACAATAAATTTGTCGGTGCCCATCAAGGGCCTCAACCTACTCTTATATACTAAGTACGATCTAGAAAAGTAATACTACCTATGCATGTGGGATAATAAAATATACTCACGGGACGACTTACAAAGCATATGCGTCCAA
>MU218915.1:273768-285516 GCA_018584345.1 Thuja plicata | reverse complement strand
ACCTCTTATGAAAGAAAAGAGAAAAAGGGAGATAGGATAAGTGCTCTTATTCCTGGCAATAGATTGTATGATCACAATTTAAGAAAAGAAATTAGAAAAGGAAAGAGATAGCAGTAAGAAGTAGAGGAGAACATAGAATTGCCTCTTAGGGCATGTATTGATGAAAGGTTGCTTCAACAACAACTATTCCTAAGTGATGACAACTTTATTAAAACTGATGAGTTTAAAGATTTCTTAAGGTGGCATAAGAAGGATCAGATTTGAGAAAAGCTAAAATGAGATGGTGAAGAGACAGTAATGAATGAGGCTCTTATAGTTTTGCAGACATATGATCCTGATAGTGAAGATGTTTCTCCTGATGAGGTTAGAAATATGGTTTTGAACAATGGAATTTTGCTTGCTGAGGGCTGGGATTCAGCCTCAGCATTCATAATTGATGAAATTAAAAAACAACCAGATCTTAAGATGGAAAGTGAGATCCAGATGGGTGACATGATCAAAGGGTTCAGATACAGTCCAAAATCACAAGCATTTTCCATGTGGAATTTATGTCCAAAAGACTAGAAGTCTCAACTTTTAAATATTCAAGAGAGCATGGTTGGAAATCAAATGGTGTGGATAGTACAAAACACTGGAGATCTTGAGATTTCCCAAATCATGACACATTGGGCACACTTAAATGAGGATAAGACAAAGTAGTTGTCTAAAAAGTGTGGTGTTTTAATTGAGGAGGCTAGTGCCCTAGCAAAGGATAGGGAATTATGTCATATTAAGATACATCAACAGGATAAGGTAATTGATGAAATGACTAGGCAATTACAAGAAAAACTTGAAGTGGTATATGTTCCCTCAGTGTAGCCTTTGTAGATAGAGGAGAAAGTTGAAGCAAAGGAAGTGGTTGAAATAGAGGATGTAGCCAAAAATAATAATGAGGTGGCCCTAAATGCATTAAGTAGCATTCTTTAGCATAGGATAGATATATTAATAGATAAAACATATATCATCATGAATGATTATAACAAATTACCCATCTTACATGCTGAAGTAATAGGGTGTATTTCTATTTTGAACCCTTACTTTATCACATGGTCTCCTAGGGTACAATTGTTTGAGAAACTTGCCTCTTTGCAGCAACATAGGCCAAATTTACCAGAGATTGTGACAGAGGTAGAAGATGAAATAAAAAATGTAAATGTATCTTTATCTTTCTTTAAGGGTAAGCTAAATCAGATAGAGGCTAAGATAAGCCTATTTTCACTGGATTTCAATAGGTTTGTTCCTCCTTTGAAAGGAGAAGATGATTAGTTTAAAGCATTGGAGGCCTAGAGAAATGAGTTTGATAATAGACTGCCTAGTAATGAGGCATTCATTTCAGGATTTGATTTAGATTTAGATGGTTTTAAAAAAAAATTTGATGAAGCATTTAGGGGCAGAGACTGACATGAATAAATTTTTAGTTGATGTCAAGAGCATTATTGATGTCAGATGGGAAAGGCAGAAAGGACAACTACAGAGTATTCAAAGTTTTAAATGGCCTAGAGAGGATGAGGTGACAGCTTGGGACTTAATGACACAACCAAAGAAGAAGAAGCCTATGGTAATAGAGGAGGAGATCCTGGATGAGGATTAGATAGGAACACTTGGTGCCTGACCATTGAGCACAGGGAGGTTAGTTATTATCAAAGACAAGTGTAGGTTAGCCTAAAATGGCAGTCACTTGATCTCAGTATGAATATTAGATGCTATCCTAAATATTGTTAGACAAAGGCGCTAGAGTTCTAATGAAGACAAAGAAGATCGGATTTCATCCCCTATTTTTGTCTTCCCACTGCTTATACATTCTCATTTCTTATATTTTCTGTACTTTTAGGGTTAGGTTCGTTAAACCATCTGAAGCTTGTTGCATCCTATCTTTAAGGATTCCAAGATGGTTAAGGACCTATAAATAGATCAAAATTGTAATAGTTAGAAGAGATGATAAATATTGGCAAACCAAACTTTCTAAATTTCTGTCTATGTCTTTGAGCTTTTTGAGCTTTTTATGTACTAAAGTAGAAATATATGAATAAAATACAGTGCAACTTTACTCTATATTATTGTTGTCTCTTTTCTTATTGTGTATGCTCTTTTATATCTAATATATAAAGAATTTTAAGAATATTGGTTACAAGGTAGCTATCTAATTGCTTGCAAGTTTTTTTCGAGGGAAGAACTAAGTTTTGTAAGTAGTTTCAGGGAGCATAACAATATCTAAGGATTTGATACAGTGTTATAGAAATGATAGGATAGTTTGCAAGGCATCTTATCTGATTTGCATGTAGGTTGCAAGGCATCTTACAATAGTCTATTTTATATATCTCTGTGGATTTTTATTTATTGATTCTATAAGCCCAAGGATAGGCACTAGTCTAGGAACTTGTTTGGTAATCCATCATCATCCAAATATTCAATACTATTCAAAATCAATTACTTTCAGAATATATGTGTAAAATCAATTGTACTCATACTGATTACAGTTGAATTTTGTTGATTTCTTAAAGAGTAAATCATTAGGTTACCCCTCCTAAAGTAAAAGGAAGAAGGATGAAATTCCTTGTCTCATTGGTTTATGTTATTACAACCATAGCCTGACTTATAGTACTCTATTTCAAACAAATTATTGCAATCTCCAAGGTACTTTAAAAGTTATTAAAGTGAGGTCTGAAGTAAGTACCCAGTGAATGAATTAGCCCACCAAATACATAGGCTGAAGAATTAGTAATCTTTTAATAGGTAATACCTGCCTGAGTTTGTGGAACTGAAAAATGAAGGAGGTGATAATAGGTATCCCCAGTGTTATCAAATACCTTAGCAATTAGCCTTTCTCTTGTCAAAAGGGAGTTCGCATTCAAGTATAATTAGTATACTATCATTTTAAGGTTGTGGTGCAAGAAAAAGAGCTAACAGGTCACAATCAGAAATTCGATGTCAATGGTGTGTTAGGAATAAAAGTCCACAAGAAAACTGGGAGGGAGAGGTGGTGAATCAGTTGTAATCTATATTATTAAACTTTATACTTTATAAACCAAATCTGAAAATGTAAATGATAACAAAATAAGTGCCAATACCATAACACAATGTTTATTGTCAAGGAAACCCTGTTAAAGGTAAAACCCCGATGGGAATTAACACCAATAAATAATATACTGAGAGTATAGTATCCATGTTAAAAGATATGAGCCCTTCTAGGAGCTTATTACAACATTATAGTACATAGTACATGTTAGGAGACAGACCCTCTAAGGATTCAAAGAATATAATAGGTTCACTTCCAAGGCACACTGCCCAAAGAAGGTTAAAGCCACCCTCAAGGATTTACAATCTGAATAAAGTGTATAAAGAAAATACACATTCCAGTGAATTGTCTGATAGCAATTGTCTTTTCTTGGTTAGTTCCAATGAATTATCAACTCTGCTTGTATCCACTAGTCAACAAGCTTCGTAGCTTCTACAACTCTCCTCTTTTATCTTTCTCTTTCACACTTCTCTACAATAAATTGTCATTCATATATACCCTCTTACAATAATTCATTAGGTCGGCCAGTTAAGCTTTCCTAATACACAATTAACTAGGTCACCCAATTAAGGCTTTCCATCATACAAATAATTACATAACCCCTTGCTAAGATACACACTATATCTTAAAAAAGTATACAACATTTAAAATCCATTACATATACTTCAAGATCCGTAATTCATGCGCACAATTAATTTCACATGCTACATGTCTAAAGTCATCCAAGAAATAGGTCTTCACCATAATACAAACCACAGCTGACGTCATCAGTATCCAATCAACAATCAAACTCAACCCATTACTCTACCATATGTCACCTATCCACCAGTAAGCTCATAAGTTTTGAAATATCTTTTCCATAAAGATATACTCGAAACACAGAAACATGCTCTATCTAGATTCGCAATTACTGTCTAGAAAACTAGTCTTCACCAAATCAACTATAACATCCACAAAATGTAACATAAAGGCAAGCAACCTTAGGAATAAGGTCAGCACATATCCTTATGCATAAATCCAATTTTGATCATTCAGAATCATCCATACAGTGTTCGTACACTCCTTCTAGTTAAGTAGCTGGTATGTCTTCTCTATAGAAATATATGTTGACATTAGTGACAAAACAAGAATATCAACAGCATGATCAATAACCAAAACTAATATCATCCAACAATCTCCCCCTTTGGCATTGATGGAAACATATGGGAAAATCTATATGCATCAACCCAAAAGTAATCTCTCTCAATATAATATTCTCAATATCCTCAACACAAATCTCCCCAAAATAGTAGGGATTTTCACATAGATTCCTTCCCCTTTTGGCAGCAATGGCAAAGGGTGCCATAATTCACCTGTAGTCTTCTGTAAGATGTAGCTTTTTCAAATCTTTATGTCCAATCAGCTAGGTATAAGAACACCCAAATGTACTCCATAGTATTCTTCTTTGATCACTTGCCCTAAGGAGTAGATCCATACATCAAGGCTAGAGAACAATATAGCTCTAAGATCCACTAGACTAATGCACATCTGCATCATTTAGTTTTCACTGGGAGGGGCCATCACCCCAAGCATGCCTCTGAGATATTCAAAAGCATATTTTGGAAAAGGTTTAGTAAATATATCTTCTATCTGTTCCTTTGTGCTAACATACTCCAGTTTAATCTCTCTATCTGCTACCTTCTCCCTCAAGAAATGATACTTGATGGAAATATGTTTATTCTTTACATGAATTATAGGATTCTTTGACATATTCACTATGCTGGTGTTATCACAGTGGATAATCACTAGTTCTATGAAAATTATTCCAATGTTCTTCAGCATTTGTTTCATCCAAAAAACTTGTATACAATTTATTGCAGCAGCAACATACTCTGACTCGACAGTAAATTGAGCAATACAATTTTGCTTCTTGCTCAACCAAAAAACTAGCCTTTTTCCATGGAAAAATACACCACCACTTGTACTTGTCATCCACATTACCTACCCAATCAACATGATAAAAAACCTGCAATGTAAAATCATCATATTTTTCATACCATAATCCATATTCTTCTATTCCTTTCAAATATCTAAAAATTCATTTCACAACAACAAAATATGTCTCTTTAGGATCTACCTGATATCTAGCAATAATTCCAACTGCATTGGTAATATCTTCTCTAGTGTGTGTTAGATATTGTAGACCACCAATCATTGATCTATACTTAGTTTTCCCACCACTTTGAGTCTCATCACTTTTAGTCAGTTTGTTCCCTATTACCATGGGTGTACCAATAGGTTTACAATCTTCCATTCCAAATTTCTTCAACATTTCCTTAAGATACTTGGTCTAAGATATAAAAATGCCATTCTTACTCTGATTAATTTGCAAACCAACAAAAAATTTCATCTCACCAATCATTGACATTTCAAACTCATTTTGCATTTCTTTAGCAAAATTCTTACTTATTTTATCATTGCCTCCAAAAATGATACATTAACAAAAACTTCTATAATTAAGATTCCATCTTCATCAGTTCTTAAATACAAATTACTGTCTGCATTACCTTTTCTGAAACCAAGATGAAGTAGATGTTTATCTAGTCTTGCATACCATTCCCTTGGTGCTTGTTTCAGCTCATACAGTTCCTTCTTCAGTTTGCAAACCATGTTTTCATCATTTGTCAAATGAAAACCATCAGGTTTCTCGATGTACACTTCTTCCTCTAGATCACCATTCAAGAATGTTGACTTCACATCCATCTGATACACTTTGAAGTCTTTATGTGTAGCATAAGCAAGGAATAGTCTCACAACTTCCAATCTAGCAAGAGGTACAAATGTTTCTTCATATTCTATGTCTTCTTGTTTTGAGTAACCTTTACATACTAGTCTAGCCTTGTTTCTTACCATTGTCCCTTCCTCATCCATCTTGTTTCTAAAATCCCACTTAGTTCCAATCACATTTTGTTCTTAGGCCTTAGAACCAATTCCATGGCTTCAGTCCAAGATTCATCTCTACATGCTTCATCAGTAGTCTTTGGTTCAACTTGAGAAATCAAACAGATCTCATCTCTAACTCTAGATCTATTCATCATGCCTTTGCTTTCATCACCAATAATTATATCTTCAAGATGGTTTTTCTTAACATACCTTTGTGTCTTCAATGTTTTAGTAGCTTTGACATGTTCTTCTTCTTCAGTCTTATTTTAGACCATCAAGGGTCCTTCAGGTTCATCAGCAAATTCTCTTGTTTCAGTTATCTGACCAGAATCATACATTGTTTCCTAAATTTGAAAATTTTCATCTATCCTCACATTGGCACTTTCAATCAGTTTCCTCAGTCTCAGATTGAAACATTTATATGCTTTACTCTTAGTGGAATAACCAAGAAAGATTCCTTCATCACTTCTAGCATCAAACTTTCCTATCTCATCATCTCTCTTGATATAACATTTACTACCAAATATTCTAAAATATTTCATAGTAGGTGCACGATCAAACCATAATTCATAAGGAGTTTTATTTGTACCTTCTTTGATCTGTATTCATTTTAATGTATACACAGTAGTGCTGACTGCTTCCCTCCAATGAACAAGTGACACATTTCCTTCCAAAAACATAGTCCTTGCAACATCTAATATGGTTTTTTTTCTTCGTTCTGCTATCCCATTCTATTATGGAGTTCTAAGAGCTGAATTTTGTCTATATATTCCATTTTCTTCACAGTATGTATTAAACAGTTCTGATGTGAACTATCCTCCTCCGTCTGATCTCAAACATTTCATCTTTAAACCAGATTCATTCTCAACTTTCACTTTGAATAGCTTGAACTTTTCAAATGCTTTAGATTTCTCTCTCAAATATGTAACCCACATTATTCTAGAAAAGGCATCAGAAAAAAGTATAAAATACCTTTCACCATAGTATGATCTGGTTCTTGTAGGACCACACAGATTTGGATGCACCAGATCCAACTTACCTTTTGCTAAATAAGCTTTTCTCTTGAAAGTGCTTCTAGTATATTTCCCCGTAACACATTCTCTACACATAGTGGTAGATGGATTTACAATTCTAGGTAGATCTCTTACTGCTTTTGTCATACTTTCCTTCACATTGTTATCAAAATTAACATGACAAAATCTTTTGTGCCATAACCAACTGTCATCAACCTTTGCAATAAAATGAGAAGCTTCAGATGTGTTCAATTCAAATACATTACCTCTGGATTTAGTACAAGATTCTATCAAGTCTCTTATTTTTCTCTTGATAGAAAATTTTCCGTTTATGAAGTTCAGTTGATAACCCTTGTCCACTAGCTGTCCAAAACTCAACAAATTGTGCCTAGGTCCATCAACAAGTAATACATTATTAGTGTTAGTTTTTCTATACAAGGAAATAGATCCAATTCCAATAATAAGTTTAGGAGTATTTTGACCAAATATAACAACACAACCATCATGTCTTTTCAAACTCACAAACTTATTTTTATCTCCAGTCATATGATGTGAACAACTACTATCTATGACTCATTCAGATTTCTTTTCAAATTGAGACACTAATTATTTTTCTTCATGGATAGGTTCATCATATTTAATAGCAATAAATCCAATTTCATCATAATCACCCTCTTCATCAAAAGATATACCTTCACTAGCATAATACTATTCCTTTTCCTTTGAGAACATAGACTTGAAAAACTTAGGTTTGTGCTTTTGAATTCTTGTAGGACAACTAGATGCAAAATGATTGATCTTGTTGCATGAAAAACATTTCAAAGGTAATTTACAATCAAACTTACTCTTACCTCTCTTTTCTCTTCTTGCAATCAGTGCTATGATCTCATCTAGGTTTCTTTCTTCTTCTTGTATTTATTCCCATTCATCAACATAGGCTCCAATTTCTTCTCTTAGGTCATTACTGCTCATGCTTGCATTTTTAGGTAAGATTATTTTACTTTTGTGCATGGTTTCTTTGAAGGCTGACTCAACCTTAGGTAAAGTATCTCCCAATTATGTGGCTTCAAATGTAGTTAACTTGCCAATCATCATCTCTCTAGTGAAGTTTGATGTCAAAGATATGATCTCCTCTATAGCCTGAACCTTGGTTCTATATGCAGGTGTCAAAGATATGAGTATCTTTAGTGATTCCATCTTTGTCTTCCAATGTTGTACCTTTTCTTTCTTTGTAAATTTGTCTCCAACATATAGTGCTTCCAGTCTTGTCCATATTTCATGTGCAGAGTCCAAGTCCTTTACTTCAGTAAATTCTCCTTCTAATTTTGTGTCGATCAAGGATTCCCTTGTAGCCATATTTCATGAGGATAGCTTCTTTTGATATTCATTGGTTTTCTCTAATTCATCCTTATTCACTACCTTTTCTTTCTTCTTTTTTATCATCTAGTAATGAATTCCCAAACATACCAAATGTGTTCTCATCTTATTCTGCCAACTATCAAAGTTTTCAGGATCAAACTTTGGACTATCCTTCCTGTTGTAAGTCATCTTCAAGATCATCTCAAGATGTTAAAATTTCTCTTTGAGGACCAATAGGTCTGATACCTATTTTTAGGAATAACAGTCCACAAGACAACTGAGAGAGGGGGGGGTGAATCAGTTGTAATCTATATTATTAAAATTTATACTTTATAAACTAAATCTGCAAATGTAAATGATAACACAGTAAATGCCAACACCATAACACAATGTTTGTTGTCAAGGAAACCCTATTAAAGGTAACACCTCGGTGGGAATTAACATGCAAAAATAATGTATTGAGAGTATAGTATCCCTATTAAAAGATATTAGCCCTATTAGGAGCTTATTAAAACATTACAGTACATAGTCCTCGCTAGGAGACAAACCTTGTTAGGAGTCAAAGAAAATAGTAGGCTCACTACAAAGGCACACTGTCCAAAGAAGGTTAAATCCACCCTCAAGGATTTACAGTCTGAATCATGTGTATAAAGAAAATACACATTCCAGCATACTATCAGCTAGCAACTGTCTTGGCTTGATCAGTTCCAATGAATTATCAACTCTGCTTGTATCCAGCTCCAGCAGTCAACAAGCTTCGTAGCTTCTACACTTCTGTTCCTTTATCTTTCTCTTTCACACTTCTCCACAATAAATTGTCATTCATATATACCCTCCTACAATAATTCGTTAGGTCAACCACTTAAGCTTTCCTAATACACAATTCACTAGGCCAATCATTTAAGGTTTTCCATGTTACAAACAATTACATAGCCCCTTGCTAAGATACAGGCACTATCCAAAATCATTATATAACATTTAAAATCCATTACATATACCTCCAGATCCATATTTCATGTAGATTTCTTTCTTCTTCCTTTATTTGTTCCCATTCATCAATATAGGCTCCAAGTTCTTCTCTTATGTCATTACTGCTCATGTTTTCATTTCCAGGTAAGATTCTTTTGCTTTTATGCACGATTGCTTTGAAGGATGACTAAACCTTAGGTAAATTATCTCCCAATTCTATGGCTTCAAATTTAGTTAGCTTGCTAATCAACATCTCTCTTGTGAAGTTTGGTGTCAAAGGTATGATCTCCTCTATAGCCTGAACCTTGGTTCTATATGCAGGTGTCAAAGATCTGAGTATCTTTGCAATCACTTCTTCCTCACTGTAAATTACTCTAGAGTTCCTAATACAAGTAAATGCCTCAGTAATTCTCTATGCATATGCTCTGATGTTCTCATCTTCTCTCATCTTTAGTGATTCCATCTTTGTCTTCTAGTTCTGTAACTTTTCTTTCTTTGTAAATTTGTCTCCAACATATAGTGCTTCCAGTCTTGTCCATATTTCATGTGTAGAGTCCAAGTCCTTTACTTTAGTAAATTCTCCTTGTGATAGTGCGATGATCAAGGATTCCCTTGCAGCCATATTACATGAGAATAGCTTCTTTTGATCTTCATTAGATTTCACTAATTCATCCTCAGTCACTACCTTTTCTTTCTTCATTGTTATTATCTAGTAATCAATTCCCAAACATAGCAAATGTGTTCTCATCTTGTTCTGCCAACTGTCAAAGTTTTCAGGATCAAATTTTGGACTATCCTCCCTTTTGTAAGTCATCTTAGGGATCACCTCAACTTTTTAAACTTTCTCTTTGAGGACCAATAGCTCTGATACCAATTGTTAGGAATAATAGTCCATAAGACAACTGATAGGGGGGTGAATCAGTTGTAATCTATATTATTAAACATTATACTTTATAAAGAAAATCTGCAAATGTAAATGATAACATAGTAAATGCCAACACCATAACACAATGATTGTTGTTGAAGAAACCCTGTTAAAGGTATCAGCCTAGTGGGAATTAACATGCACAAATAATGTACTAAGAGTATAGTATTCCTGTTAAAATATATTATCCCTGTTAGGAGCTTATTACAACATTATAGTATACAGTCCCTGTTAGGAGACAAACCCTGTTAGGATTCAAAGAAAATAGTAGGATCACTACCAAGGCACACTTCCAAAAGAAGGTTAAAGCCATCCTCAAGGATTTACAGTCCAAATCAAGTATATAAAGAAAATACACATTCCAGTGAACTGTCTGATAGCAACTGTCTTTGCTTGGTCAGTTCCAATGAATTATCAACTCTGCTTGTATCCAGCATTCAAAAAGCTTCACAACTTCTACACCTCTCTTCCTTTATCTTTCTCTTTCACACTTCTCCATAAGAAATTTTCATTCATATATACCCTCTTACAATATTTCATTAGGTTGGCCAGTTAAGCTTTCCTAATACACAATTAACTGGGTCAGCCAATTAAGGTTTTTCATCTTACAAATAATTACATAGCCCCTTGCTAAGATACACGTGGTATCTAAAACCATTATACAACATTTAAAATCCATTACATATACCTCCAAATCCATAATGCATGCTCACAATTAATTTCACACGCTACATGTCTGAAGTCAGCTAGGAAATAGGTCTTCTCAAGAATACACACCATAGCTGACATCATCAGTATCCAATCAACAATTGAACTCAGCCCATTACTCTACCATATGTTGGCTGTCCACTAGTAAGTTTGTAAGTTCAAAATATCTTTTCCAGAAAGATATACTCGAAACACAAAGATCTTCTCCGTCCAAACTCATAGTTATAGTCCAGAAAACCAGTCTTCACCAAATCAACTATAACATCCACAGAATGTAAAGTAAATCCAAATGACCTTAGGAATAAGGTCAACACACATCCTTCTACATAAATCCAACTTCTATCATTCTGAATCATCCGTACAATGTCCATACACTCTTTCCAGTAAGTAGCTAGTTTGTCTTCTCTATGGAAATATATGTTGACATCAGTGACAAAACATGAATATCAACAACATGATCAATAATGAAAACTAATATCATCCAAAATGGTGACATTGATTTGAGGGTTCAAATCAAAACTTTGTCAGAGAAGAAAAATATTTATGGGTTTTGTCTGTCTCTGCGTTTATATTCCAGATGCGGTCTTAGATTGTCTAGAAATAGAGTGCAGACTGCCAAAAACAACATTCTTTAGATCTGCAACATTTCATGGTTATTACTTTTCTCCTGTCCATTTCAATTAAGGTTATCAATCTTGCTAAATCCACCACACATTCAAATAAACAAATGGGTATTTAAGATCTTCCTCTTTTCTCTTATTTCCAAATGGTTGATTTATTTGTGCATTGATCCTTCC
>MU218915.1:193387-263691 GCA_018584345.1 Thuja plicata | reverse complement strand
TGATAAATTTTACTATTTTTACAATATTTATTAATCAAAAGTGGTACCTAAACTTAAAATAGTAAGGTTCACTAAAAATTTAATAACTTTTTTGATTTTAGGTTTTTGAAAAAATGAATTATATGAGCCCAATCTACATAGAATTTTCTTCAAAATTAAAAAACAAAATTCCAAAAAAGTAAAATTTTCATACAATTATGGTGGTCGTATACGAGAGGTTTTGAAAGTGTTCTTTATAGTCAATTAAAAATTAATAAAAAAAATGTATTCAATTAAAAAAAAAAGAAAAAATATGCTGACCAATCTTAGATGTGTTTGGTACCTTCCCCGAGAAGTATTTAGAAAAATTTATTTATTTTCTTCAAAATAGGGTGGTCGTACACATGCAGGGTATGGTCCTGAAATAGGCATTTTGAAAAAGAGATTTTTATACATACCTACTAAAATATATTTTTCCACCATGTGGGTATTCAAATAAATTACATATTTGAAAACTAGACTCCGAGCACTACATTTCCTATTAGTGGATTTTTTTGAGATTCAATATCTAAGTGCCTCAAATTTTGACATCAATTGATAGAAAATTTGAAAAATAGGGAAAACACTTCCACTTTTTGCCCAAAAGTGGGACTCAACTTCTTGCAGCCACCCATGTGGTCATTGTTTGGTCTAACATATCCAAAGAAGGAGGGTAGAAAGGAGGTATATGAGAAAAAACAAATTGTTTATTGAAAGTAAATTTGAAATGAATAGGATGGAGGAGGAAACAAGACCAAATGAGGAAGAGAAAAAAATGATAAATAAACAAGGGAGGACACAAAAAAAATATGGAACCTAAGAAAAATCAGGAGGGCTAGCTGTAATATGGAACGTAAGAAAAATATATTTTCAATGCATGGGAGGAAAGCATAATTGGCAAGTGATGAAGATTACTCCGCTTATTTAACCAAACACATTTGAGAAAAAATAGGAGCTTAGCAGAAAATGGGCTTCCCTTTTTGGTGTTAAACCCTCAGGTAAATTATGTTTACCACTCATTAATAATATTTCAAAACCTTCTTGTGGTAGCTTTGCAATTGATATTCTAGACCAGGTTATTGACCATTCAATAGTGAGAATGAATAACTCCTTGGTTGGAAGATTTTTAGGGGTTAGACCTACTATTGAAGTGGTAAGGGCCTTTGTATCCCAGAAATGGTATCTGAAAGGGCAGGGGGATGTGGTGGCAATGGAAAAATCTTGCTTGTCCTTTTTTTCTCCTTTGATGAAAATAGAATGAAAATACTATGTGATGGGCCTTGGATGATTGGAAAAATATATTCTCATCCTTCAGAAATGGCATCCCAATCTGGTCTTCAAGGAGGAAGAAGTCAGCCAGGTCCCTGTTTGGATTGAGCTTCATGGCCTTCCTCTTGAATATTGGCTAGAAGATATATTTGTAAGGATTGCTAACACCTTTGGAGAACTTCTATCAATAGATAATTTTACAACCTCAAGGAAAAGACTTACATATGCTAGGATTTGTGTTGGTATAACACAAGAAACTGATATGCCAGAGAAAATAAATATACACTTCAAACTGGGTTCATGGGAGAAAGATATTGAATATGAAACTATCCCTTTTGCGTGTTTTCACTGTAAGAAATTTGGACATTGGGCTAAGAAGTGTCCAATAAAAGTAATCCAAAGAAACACTAAGAAATGGGTCCATGTATGAAAGATTACCAACGATGGAAGAGAGACATGAAGGGAAGGTCGAATCAAAAATAATATGGAAAATGTTGTGAAATCCAACATTGTTATAATGGCATCTACGGGGAATACAGTGACATCTAAAACTGTGAAAGAAGATCCCTCAAATAATGGGGACTTGGAGGGAAGTAAAAACATGGAGCAAAACCAGGAAAAGAGGAGGTCCAAGTGGAAAAAGGGGAGATTCAAGAAGTAGGAAAAGGGATCATTGTAGGGGAAGGAAAGGAAGACCCTAATGGTGATGATGAGGATCAAAAAAAGGAAGGGAGATTAGAAACTAACACTCTAGTAGTGGAAGCTCAAACAGCAGGGCATGAAATTCAACATGAAACGGTTTTGAGTCAAGAAATCTTTGACTATTCAGAGAAGACTCCTAAAGGGGATAGAAAATATAAGGACATTGAAACACCTAACAGGGGGGATTTAATGGAGATTAGCTAAATCCTTGTCGGGGAATAGAGTGACTTGGAATATGGGAAGGAGATTCATGGAGAGAAAAAAAGGGAAGAAAGATAAACAGTTACCAAGCAGAAAGGTAGCTACAAGAAGCAGTACAAATGGGGATGTGGGAGCTATTTTATCTTCACCAGGGAGACCATTAGACCAGAAGGTGAGAGCTAAGGAGATCAAGAAAAACATAGCAGATGGAAGCCAGCAGATCCTGGAGGTCAGATCCTTTGTTAAAGTATGAAGATAATTTCTTGGAATATTAGGGGAATGAATAATCCCCATAAATAGGACATTGTTTGGAATATGATTAGGGATAATAGACCAGACAATTTTTTGATTCAAGAAACTAAAATGCTTAAAGACAAAGTGGAAAAGCTTAGATTTTTCAAGAATGGGACTATCTGTGGGGGTGACTCTAAAGGAGCCTCTGGGGGTATTTCTACTATCTAGAATGAAGACATTATAAAAGGATTTGTTATTTATCAAGGTTATAATGTTTCTTGTATCAGGTTTAGGCATATTAAGGATAACACTTCTTGGGTTTTGACTAACATTTATGCTCCAAATAATAAAAAAGGTAGAGAGGTCTTTTGGAACTAGTTGTCCTCTTTGAGAAATGCCTTCTATATTGAAGAGTGGATTGTTATGGGAGATTTTAATACTCCCTTAAAAGAAAATGAAAAAAAGGAGGATGCTAATAAAATTTGGAAAGCAGAATGGATCTTATGAATTTTGTTGATGGCCATTCTCTTCATGATATTGAGTTACAGGGAACTGATTATAAGTGGAATAATAGAAGAAGTGGTCAAGATCTTGTTCAAGTTAGAATTGACAGGCCTCTCATCACTAATGAATTGTTCACACATTATTTCTTCTCTTTATCAGCTCATATAAGGGTGGGATCAGATCATAATCCCATTACTTTTATGGAAGACCCTATTGACAAGAAAAGAAACCTTCCTTTCAGATTTGAGAGAATGTGGACTTTGCATCCACAACTTGAACAAAAAGTTTAAGATTGGTGGAAGATAAATATCAAGGGAACAACTATGTTCATTCTAGCTAAAAAACTTAAAAATGTCAAGGATAATATTAAGGCCCGGAACAAAGAGACTTTTGGCAACATTTTCTCAAATAAGGCTAGTGTCAGTATGGAGGTAAAGGACATCCAAAAGAGCATCCAAAAGGATGGTTATTTTAATATTACTATAGAATAAGAGAATGAAAGCTTGTTGAAATGCATGACATTATTGCGAAAGAAGAAACCTTTTGGAGATAGAGATGTAGAAAAATCTTTTTGAAGGAGGCAGACAGAAACACAAAATACTTCTTTATGACATCTATAAAGCATAGAATGGAAAATAGAATCTCTAAGCTCAACATAAGTGGTTCTATATGTAATGATGAGGACGCTATTAGATTGGAGGCCAAGAATGTTTTTCAAAGCCTACTGCAAAAAGATAGAAATTTGAATAGTGTTGAACAAAGGGATTTTTTAAAGTGCATTCCCCACATTCTCAATGAGAATCATAATGTTGGGCTTAATACTATCCCCTCTAATTATAAAATTAGGAAGGTTGTCTTCTCTTTTGAGGGAGAGAAATCCCCTAGGCTGGATGGGTTTCCTATGTTGTTTTTTCAATTATTCTAGAACATTATTGAAAAGGATGTGACTAATGTTGTCAAAGAGTATTTTGGCACTAGAAAACTTTTGAATGAATTGAATGGTACTTTTATATCTCTTATTCCTATGAAACAAGGAGCTAATAAGATGGACAAATTTAGATAGATCAGTCTATGCAACTTTGTCTATAAGATTATCTATAAGGTCATGAGTACTAGGATTTTGGCGATCCTCCCTTCCTTGATATCTTTGCATCAAAATGGGTTTGTGCCTGGGAGAGAAATCATGGACTCCATCATTACTACTCATGAAAATGTTCATTCTCTTATGATGTCTAGAAAGGAGGGTGTTCTTCTCAAACTGCATATGTCTAAAGCTTATGAAAGAGTGGATTGGGAGTTTCTTGTGCAACTTCTAAAGGCCTTTGGATTTAATAAAAAGTGTAAAAATCTCATTTTTTAGCTTATTTCTTCTATTACCTTTTTAGTTTTGGTCAAAGGGTCACCTACCACATTCTTGAAGTCAACTAGAGAGTTAAGGCAGGGGGATCCCCTTTCCCCTATCCTCTTCATCCTCATGGCTGAATGCCTTAGTAGGTATATGGAGAACCAGGTGAGGAAAAGAGATATTAAAGGTTTAAATCCTTCTTCTGCTAATGAATTTTTTTCTCATCAACACTTTGTTGATGACTCGGTGATTATGGGAGAGGTGTCTATTAAAAATCTAGCAATATAAATAAAGCCTTTACCAATTATACGACGGCCTCTGGCCAAACTATCAACTGGGGAAAGAGTTCTATTTATCTCTTCAATGTCCCAGAGAGAAGAAAGATGAGCATCATGAGGATTTTGGGATGTGATCTGGGGACTATTCCTAGAAATTACCTTGGTCTTCCTCTCTGTCTAGAACCTCTTGATACTTTTTGGAGTTCTTTAGTGGATAAATTTCATAGTAAACTTGCTAGATGGAAAATGTTGTTGCTCAGTCAAGTGGTTAAGATCCAGATTCTCAGAGCTACTCTCCAGGTGCTCCCTCTTTATGCTTTGAGCATTTTTAAAATTCCCAAAAAGTTTGGTGAAGATATTGAAAAGATTCAAAAAATGTTTTTGTGGACTGGGATGGAGAAAAAGAAAAGGACAGAACTTATACCTTGGGAAAAAGTCTATAGACCGATCAAAAAAGGTGGTTTAGGGTTAAGAAGAATCAAAAACTTCAATGAACACCTCCTAGAGAAAATTATGTGGAGATATTACAATTCGAAAGGAGAGTGGACTTTAATATGGGACAAAAAATATAATAAGTAACGACCTAATCTTGATGCCTTTCTGAATGAGGAAAGGGAGGGTTTTTTATATGGAAAAATGTTATGAAAAAAGGACAGCATTAAAAAAGGAATCAAACAAAAAGTGGGAAATGGGAGGAAGGTCCTTTTTTGGGAAGATGAGTGGATTATTCATACCCCTCTTAGGGAGTGTCCTGAATGGGGGATGTTTGAGAATCAATGCAATACTATTTTTGGAAGGAAAGTGGAAGACTATTGGGATAGGGATCACTGGAAGGACTTATCTATCATTGATAATAAGCTGGGTCATTATAATAAAATTCTCAATTCCTTCACTCTGATTGAGTAAGAAGATAAGATTATTTGGAAATACAACACTAATGATAATTTACATGTCTCCTCTCTATACCATATGGAGTTTGAGGACCTGAATGGGCCTCTATGGGCAAAATTTTGGATTTTGATGCAAAATAAAATTTTGACTGTTGATAATCTTAAAAAAATAGGTATGACTTTAGTGAAAAGGTGCTACCTCTGCAAGCAAGAGGAGGAAAGTGTGGATCATATCTTCATTCACTGTCCCTATATTAGAAGGATTTGGGATTATTTTCTCTAGATTCTTAATATAGAGTGGGTTTTTCCTGAAGATTTGAAGAGTCTTATTAACTTTTGGAACTATCCTTCAAAGAATGATATTGTTATCAAGGTTTGGAATTGTGTTCTTCCTCATGTTTGTTGGGGGGTTTGGAGAGAAAGAAATGATAGAGTGTCCAGGGAGAAAATGACAAGTGAGAGGATGCTAGATGGGATTGCAAAGCTAAGGGCTAACAAAGCTAAGAGAGAGGATGCTAGATGGGATTTCCCCCCTGAGGGCTGGCAGAAAATAAACTTTGATGGTGCCTCTAAGGGAAATTCGGGGGTTATAGGGTGTGGCATTGTCATTAGAGATGAAAATAGTGTTTGCAAAGGAATTAAAGCCATCCCGATTGGTAATTAAACGAACCATCAGGATGAATCTTGTGCTACTCTTCAGGGTCTTATATTACCTAAAGAGATAGGTTGTTCTAAAGTGTGGTTAGAGGGAAATTCTCTCAACATTATTAAATGTTTAAATAATGATACTCATGCTTCATGGACTATCCATAATACCATTCAAAAATATAAATATATCATTCAATCCATCAAAAATTGTGTTAACACATATAACTTCTAAGAGACAAATGGCATGGTTGACTGGGTGTCCAATACAACTTGTAAGAGTGACATGGTGCTACAGTAGAATGATGGAAATGACATGTCTATTGAAGCCAAATTATTTCTTGATAGTGATCGGTTGAGGAGTTGTCAGCAAAGTAATCATAAATGGTAAGTATCATTATATTCATTTATGTAGAGGTGATGTGTCTTTAATACCTATGGAGGTGTAAGTACCCAATGGTGATTGCAAGTTAGATTTGGTATTGTTTCTGGGTGTCACCCCACTTTTGGTCTTTATACCTCAAGAAAAAAATGGATGTTAATGTGTAGTAGTAGTCTTGGGAGTCTCATGTGAGTCCAGAGTGTAAGTCTAGAAATACCCTTAGGATAGAAGGCCTTTATCAGATTTACCTAACTTGACTTCTCCTTCCTAAGTCGAGCGTATTCTGGGTCTAATATCATGTTTTAATCAGGTAGGTTAGGTTCCCAATCCAGTAAAGGTCGTGGTTTGAAATATTATGAACTCAAAATCACATACAAATGAAATAATTTGTCTCATATCTTCAAGTTGCAACATTGGCGAGAAATCAAATTTTAGCTTCTCCATGGTGGAAAATCACATGTGGAGTGCGCTTTCTGCAATCGACAGACTCAAGAATATCAGAGGTAAATAAAGATGGAAAATAAGGAAGTCAGGAAAAGGGAAGATTTGAGTATTCATATCGAACCTATGGGAAACAAAGAAATGATCAAGTGAAGAAAATTCATGGAGTTAGCTTATAGGCAAAAAAGCGGAAAATGGCTTCTCCTCTGCTCCTACAGGTGGGTTTCGACTCACGAGATGCATTTTTTGCCAAACTATCAAAGAGAAGAAGTTTTGAAGGATAATCCATCCCATAAGAGATTCAGCACATAAAAAGGCCAATGGAATCAATATATATCATTTTGGCACCCCTATAGGTTAGAATTTTCCTTTGGAAAATTTTCAGATAGAGAGCACTACAAAAGTATTTTTCTACCCAAAGGAGAAGCGGAAGGGTAATTTTTTGCCGCTTCAAGAAATTTACCATTACGGTTACCAAAGTAAAAAAAATGTTTCCTAACAACATGTAAAGCAAATTAATTAATTCAAATAAGGCTATTTTACTTTGTAACGGACTTGTTCATTAATGTAGAGGTTTTTGATTCATGTGGCGCGAGAAGTCGGCCGTTAAATGGTAAGGATTCAAAAAGTATAAAATCAGTTGGAGATTTTGAATTGGAACCACCATTGTTGACCAAATTGCTTGAATTCAAAGTAGCTAAGACCAGTTTTCTTATTGTCTCTGTATCCTGAAAAGAATTTTGAATCTCTAGGTTGAATCATACTCACATGGCTTCTAGATTTGTGGGATTCGACAGAATGAACGACATTATCTTTGAGTGGCATAAAATCGTAGATACCTCACTGAAGTTATTTGACATGTAGAACTTCCAGAACACATTGAAACCGAAGCATATGCACCCTATTATAGAGAAGCTTAAGGAGAGTGCGTTAGTTGAAGGCACTAGTTTTCTTGTAGTCGTTCAAGCTCCTAAATTGATATGGGAATGTATAGCCTGATACAACCTAGACACCAAGAAAATTCTCCTACCTGACAACACAGTGCTCCTCTCTATTGATAGAGAGTCTATCCAAAATTCCCTCCATATTCTAGAGTAGGTGGAATACTCTGAGATGACTTATAGTCAGGCGGTCTCTGAATATTTAGCAAAGAGACTGGTATGGAAGAGAGAGATCATGAATTCATGGTTTAAAGAACCCAAGAATGCCAAGGGCATGTTGCCCAAAACATTATTTGGCACAAATCTAAAGCCAGAGATCATGGACATCCTAGTATTACTTCACAGGATTAGAGGTGAGAGCGAAGCTCTTAATTTTGTTTAACATTTCTTCTTGGTTCAGATAATCTGCTCCCAGCATCACTTCATTGACTAGGCCCTTATGGTGAGTGAGAACCTCTCAGATGCCCTCAATAGGGTCAAGTTCCAGAATGAGTTCTACATGTCTTCCGCCCTCTTGTATGCAACATTGTAAAAAGCTATGAGTTTTTCCCTTCTTTGCAACTACAAAATAGTTATGTTGATTATCTCACAGTTAATGATGCCTTTACAATGAGACTATGTAGGGAGCTACAAGGTTTTCTGGAGAGGTGATTTTCTCATGAATCCATGGCTTTTATAAGCCAATTTGGATGCTATTTTATTTAGTTCTGAGATTTCTCATATCTTCGTCTTGCAGGTTTTGATGACTTTCCTTTGAAGCTGCATAGATACCCTACTAACATGATCGTGTTGATCGAGGTGATGAGGCAAGCACTCCAGGTGAACCTGATCTGTGCAGAGGTAAAGAAGAAAGGCTACGAATTCCCAATGACCATCAAAGCTTACAATTGTGCATCCTGGTCAGAGGCGATGAATGTTCTTAAAACATTCTTGAAGAAGTTCTCTCTGGAAACATATGATGTTCTAAGGCCGCAGTATTATCCAGTTCATTATTCCAGAGATGTCTTACATATGAGCCGGGCCATTCACGATGTACCTAATATTAAGGACTATTGGGCCAATTGCAAGGATGACTTGGAGAGCAGGGAAAGACTCTATGTCCAGTTAACCATTGAATAGATTAAAAAGTTCAATGTTAACATTGCAGTAGAAGGTCTAGAAGATGATGGAAATCATTTGTATGATGACACATACTTGGAGAAGATAAATTCCACCCCTATTAGCTCAGAGCCTATGCTAGACCAAGTAGTAAGTGACTTACAGGCTCTGATGGGAGGGATTTACAAAAGAATAGTTAAATGGGTCGAGTGGACTGCAGGCTGAAGGAAGAGGTCAGAAAGGAAGCCTCCCGCTCAGTGAACTCTGACCAAATCTACTTCTGGCGTTGCAACCACCTCATCAACAACAATTCCAATAGTTATGAAAGGATCAAGTCAACCATCAGGAGGAGGTGATGAACCCCCTAAGAAGACTTCTCTCTTAGAAAAGACCTCTGGAGAGGGTCCTCTTCCTGACATTAGAGTCAGTGAAAAAGAAGTCCCAACAGACCAAATCAAATCTACAGTCGAGCTTTCTAAAGCAACAGAGCCCAATCAGCCAACTAGTGCTATTGCTATGGATACTTTGACTGGGATGTCGACCCAAGAAACTCCAAAAAGGGCATCTTTGTCATAGTTGAAGTAGGAGAGGATAGCCCTAGTACCTCTACAGAATCAGATAAGAGAGGTGGGGAGCAACAGGAGGTTGCTCAAGTTGTAAAATTAATCTCCTCCTCACCTACTTTGGTGAATCCATTCGTTTCTCGCCCTAAAGCTACTCCTCCACTCATAAGGACGTTGTTCATCAAAGAGTTGGTCTCTACCAACAAAGTCACCAGCATAGAGTCATGGATAGGAAACACTCTAGAGCACAAAAAAAAAAGAGTGGGAGAAGCAATCCCCAACCAAGACACTCTATCACAGGCTTTTCAGGCCAAGGCTACCACAAGAAAATAGAAGAGTGTAAAGACAATGTCTACTCTGGGTCGTGATCCTAAGACAAGGCATTTCACCATGGTAGTAGCCAAGCCTACTAAAGAGGGAAGACTCAAAGATCTGGTGGCTTCTGACTTTCAGTTGCATTCATTTGATATGGGATTGGATCGACATGACACAAAGGTGGACTGGTGGAAGTCCACTAATGTAGTAGTAGAGGAAGAGCTAGAAGATCTTAAGACTTCCAAAATTTAGCTTATAGAAGAAGTGGCCCAACTAACTGACTTCATCAGAAAACTTCTCACTCCTATTACGAGTACTCCCAGCATCGAAACCTCCTTTGATCCTAGTGCTACAGAGAACCAAGCCATTCTGGCTAAGTTGCAAGAGGATCAACATTATGGGAAGATTGGTAAAAGGTGGATTGAGAGGCTCAAGTTAAAAGGACTAGAAATCATTGAACAGTTAGGTAATGCTCTTCTGAGACTAGAAACAGAGAGGAGCAACATTGGGAAGAATTTACAGACTCTCATTGTACAGGGAGTAAGATGCTAAGAATGCATAGTCAAGCTGCATGTGGCAGTAAAGATGAAAACTAAGGAAGCCCTAAAAGCTAAGATCCTACAAAAGCGTGATGAGCCCTTGATTGAATGGTTCCAAAGTCTAGAATTCAAAATTGAGATAATCATTCAAGCTGAGACCGAACTACAATAGACAGAGGTTAAAGTCCAAGAAGAACAAGGTAAAGATTTTAAACTTCTCTTAGGACTTCATGCAGTCTCGCAAACCAGTGGTCAAGGAAAAGAAATAGTTAGATTAGTCAACATGTAGAAGTCATTCACAGATTATCTGCACAATTTAGCGGAGTAGTCTTGTACTCATCTAGACAAGGTGCCAGAGCTCTAGCAATTGAGTGGATTCATCTTTAGGGCTATGGAAGAACTGAAGGATCAGATAGAATCAATAAAGACTCTAGCCAAAGAACACTCCAGATGGCTCATCCATTACACCAATGTCCATGTCAACAGATATGAAGAGCTCATCCAAGTCATCACTACTGTGATCGTCTATAGGGCCAAATTAGATAAGGGGAAGGAAATAGAATCATAGGGATTTTCTCGCCTTGTTCTATTTTTGTTAATTTTGTAACAGATAAACCTTTGCTTATCATTTCTGGTTGGGGAAGTTGAACCGGTAACCCCTTTTTGTAATGGTCCAATCTAGAACTCTATATGTATTATTCCCAAAATCAATATAAACGTCAGGTAAATTTTGGTATGAAGAATATAGCATTGTTGCTAAGTCAGTTGTGTATGTTTAAATACCATTTGTTTACTATTCCATTGCATTTCATTTATCTTTCTATTGAATTTGAACGTCTCTTTTGAATTAGATTCATAATCTGCATTTGAACAAGAATTCTATATTATGATTTGATACAGTTAATTAAGGGGAATGTTCTTACGATATAGATCGAATCATCATCATTACATTGTTAATATTTAGTTTTGCATCTGCATTTTTGGTAGTTGTTCATGCATCACCAGTTTTGGGAGTTAATATGATTGATAAGATCTCAGAATTGTCTAGTTATAGAATTTCATTTACCTCACCTGAGCTATTTTCTATTTAGACTTAGCTTGGTTTACCTCTCTTGCTCTTGGGTCAAGAGAATACCCTTGTTAGATTAGGAAAGATCAAAATTCATTGAATATTATTCATTTAAGGGAGCTGTACCTTCTAATTCAGAGGGGAAATAATTTTTCAAAGTAACTATTTCCCAACTGTTGTATTCAATTGTTCTTAAACATTTTTGGGTATTTTAGAGTTACATTCAAAAGAACAATCTGTTTACCAACATATTTTTGGCGACTCTACTGGGGATACAGATAGTCATTATACTAGGAGCATATAATGAGGAGAAATGGTGCCTCCCCATGAAAATATAATCGCTGTGCTGCAACCTAATCTTGGATTCCAAGATTACCAAGAGGATCTCATTTCCTCATTAAATACTTTTTTCTTGAGATACAGAAGAAGCACCGAACACTATTGAAGTACCAGTCAAGTGTTAGAACTAGAAGAAGCTAGACAAGAAGCACTTGAGAGAGAAATATAGAGAAGAAATCTAAGAAGGGTAGAGCATGAAGTTAGGCCACAGCACTAGGCAAAAATCTAGAGCATAACCGATTTCTCAGAAGTGCTAGGAAAGAAGGTAGCACAGACCCGGTCTTCGAGAGGCTTGCGGATATTAATTTTTCTCTTTTAGAAGTACCCTGTCAAGGAAATAGAACTGTAAGGAGCTAGAGCAGACCTTCTTCACCTCCTAAACAAACCACCCAGTTATCCACCACTTGCCAAGTGTTGACATTGCACGGAGTAGTTTCCCCTCCCGTTGTCAATCTAACACCCTACTTACCCCAAGTAGCTATGGCACTCCCTTGGGCCACTGCATTCGGGCCCCTGCAACTAGCAGCATATAATCCTCTCCCTACAGGCTCTAGAAATAACTTTCCCAAATTCTCTGGGGACGGGAAAGTATCTACCGATGAGCATATCACCGCATTATTCACTTTAGTTAACATTCTAGCAGTTCGAGAAGAAGATGAGGCTACCAGACTATTCGTTGAGACTCTCGTTGAAGGTGCCACTGATTGGTTTCATCATTTACCTGATTCTTCTATTACAATTTGGGCTACTATGAGAGCCACCTTCAAAAGAAGGTTTAAGACTATTGAAGATGAGCATGCTCTGTTGACTCAATTGGCTTCTATCAAGAAAGAGCCATCAATCAGCATGAGAGATTTTATAGCTAAATTTAACAAACTAGTAAATCATATCCGAGCGGCTGACATGCCTATAGTGGGAAATTTGAAAACTTTCTTCATAAGTACTATGCCACCGAACATCAATTATGATTTGAGGAGAATGAACCTTGCAAATTTAGATGCCACACAGAGAAATGCTATAAAAATTGAAGACCACATGATTTCATCCAGGAAATGGACAAGAGAGATACAGTCTAGAGCCAGCAGTAGAAATACTACGTCATCTGATGAGATGATCCAAAAATTGTCTAATGAATTCGCTGCCTTCAAGAGAAAACTTCTCAGATTCAATAATCCCTACTAGTGAAACTTCTAGGAGTAGCCTGAAAGATATAACCATGGGAGAAATGCAGAAGGAAAAATGTTATAGTTAACTACTCCACCACAGAGACTAGCTATAGAGGCTCCTCCTAAAAGAGGGAACATGCGTGCCTTCCACTTAAACACCAATCATGATGGGGAAAGTTACCCTGATGTAGCCCATGCTTGGCAAATGCATCAGACTGACGAGTGGAATGCTAGAGTGTCTAGAGCTGAACCAGATTCATACTCACATGGCGACTCTGAAAACTTATATTTAGAGTATGAATCAGATTCAGAGCAAGAAGAAACATGTGATGCCACCATAGATGGGACCTCTTATATCATCCTGAATTGGAGTCAAAAGGATAAAGGCCATGGTTCATCACTACCTAAAAATAATGAGGCATCTACTTCCAATTCAAAGGAGCCCAATCAAGGTATGAGGACTCCTCAACTAGGGAAAGAAAAAAACTCTTTTGACATTATTCAATTCTGTAGAGATTCCAGAATTTAGATTTCCCCCATAGACTATCTTAAGTCTAATCCTGTTGAGCAGCAAAAGCTAGTAGATTATTGTAAAGGAGGGAACCAAGAGTTAAATCAAAATGTCATGACTACTATAGAGAATGAGTCTTTGTTTGTAGACCCAGTTGAATAAAGGGAATCATCCATTTTAGCCACCTTCCCAGGCCAAAATCTTGACCCATTCTATGTGTCTTTATATATTAACAATTCTAGGTTGAGCAATTATATAATAGACTCCAGAGCATCAGACAATGTAATGCCATCAACTATGGCCAAAGCCTTAGGAATTACTCTCACTAAAGCCCATGATAGGTGTTACTCCATGGATTCCAAGCAAGTACCCCTAGTTGGCCAGATTAAGGATGCTCAAGTGGCCTTAGTAGCACATCCTGAGAAGAAGATGTTGCTAACAATCCTCGTTGCTGATATACCTGCTAGCTATGGTTTGTTGTTAAGCAAGAGTTTTTGTAGAGACCTTGTATGGGAGATAAAGCTAGATTGGTCCCAAGCCCTAATCCATGTAGGTAATAAAAATATTAAACTGGTTCCTGAAGAGAAGGCCAAGTTTACAGTGTTGAAATCTGATGACCCTAAAGCTCAAACCTTGTATCAGGAATTGGAGTTTGGCAATTATATGTTGTTCACCAACAATATTGAGAAAGAAACAAAAATCATCGAAGAGGAAAAGCAATTTTCCACTGAAGAAATACCACCATAGATATGGACTCTTGAATTTGATGGCAGTTATGCATTGGTAGGATCTGGTGTAGGTGTGGTCTTGATATTACCAGATAGAGTATGTGAACCCTTGGCTTACAAATTAGAGTTTGGGAATAGTAACAACACCGCTGTGTATGAAGCCCTTTTGTTAGGGATTATTGTTGTAAAAGAAAGAGGTGTGAAAATTCTGAGGGCCTGTGGTGATGCTGAGTTAATTGTACGACAAGCCAAGAATCAGTACTCTATAAAGAACCATAGGTTGAAGAACTATAGAAACAAAGTATGGGATGAAATAGAAGCATTGGATGCTTTCTTTATCAAATATGTGCCAAGAGAGTTGAATTCCAAAGTGGACTCTTTGGCTATCTCAACTTGATTACTACTTCCCCAACCAGAATTCAAATATAAAAAATACCAAGTGGATGTTATATATCAACCATTTATGCCTAATAACATGGAAGATTGACAATTTTTTGAAGATGACAAGAATATCCTCCTCTTTCTAGAGAGTAGTGGTGACTTCCATAAAGAGGTTCGTGGAAAGCATAAAGGAAACTGCCATGACAAGTTGAAGAAAGATAAGTTAGATGTTATTCAATTGCAAGGTAATATCATTCTACCCCATATGGTCACTCTTGAAAAGCTCTTCAATAGACATGACATGTTTGTGAAGAAGAAAAGAATTGAAAGAGAGCCTACCACTGGTGAATATGAAGGAATAAATATTGGAACTAAAAAAGACCCCAAGATGATCAATATCGGGAAGTGTTGTACCGAAGAAGAAAGGAATGAAGCCAAGAAGTTTTTTCTAGAATACTCTAATGTTTTTGCCTGGAACTATGAAGATTTGAAAAGTTTTAAGAACAGGAAATTCAAACACCAGATCCCCTTAAAACTTGAAGCTACTCCATTTAGGCAGAAGCAAAGGAACTACAACCCCAAAGTTTATGATGCCATATTCAGGGAAGTTGATAAAATTCTCAAAGCAAAGATCATATATCCCATCCATCACTCTACTTGGGTTGCGAACATAGTGCCTATGAGGAAGAAGAATGGAGAAATAAGGATCTATGTTGACTTCAAAAATCTAAATCAATCTTGATGAAAGACAACTATGCCCTTTCCAACATGGATCACCTCTTGTAGATCGTGGCTAGAGCCAAAATGATGTCTATGTTAGACGGCTTCTCAGGGTATAATCAGATAGAAGTTGAGAAAGTAGACCAGCATAAAATGACTTTCACTACTCTGTGGGGGACCTTCGCATATCACAGAATGTTGTTTGAATTGATCCATGCCGGAGCTACTTTTCAGAGAGGTATGGATCTTTCTTTTAGTGATATGAAGAACAAAATCATTGGTATGTATCTGGATGATCTTACCGTGTTCTCTAAAAAGAGGGTAGATCATTAGAATGATCTAAGGAGAGTATTGCAAAGGTTCCAGGAGGATGGGATCTCATTGAGTCCCAAGAAATTAGTTTTTTGTGTAACTAAAGGGAAAATATTAGGTCACATTATTTCCAAAGAAGGTATAAGGATTGATCTAGAAAGGGTGAGAGTTATTTAGCAACTAAGTTTATCGGTGAACAAAATTGGAGTGAAGTCATTTTTCGGTCAAGTCAACTTCCTCAAGAGATCCGTCCCTGATTTCTCTAAAATTACTAAACACATCATTGATATGATGAAGGGAAATGTGAATTTCAAATGGAATGACCCTAGCAAGCAAGATTTCAAAAGCATCAAGAAGGCCATAGCTAATGCCCTAGTGTTATGCCACCCAGATTACAAGAAAGATTTTGTAATCTATTGTTATTCTTTTGAACATACCCTGTTAGCCATCCTGATGCAAGAGAATGAAGAGAGAATTAAAGCCCCCTCACTTTTATGAGCACACCTCTAAAAAATCATGAGCTGAGATATTCTCAAAATGAAAAACACACTTTTGCGGTGGTAAAAGCTCTTAAGAATTTTAGGTTTTATATCCTACATTCCCACTCTCTTATGTCTGTGCCTGATGCTACAGTGAAGAGTATTTTGACCCAACAAGATGTGGGGTGTAACAACCAAGGAGCATGGGTAGCCAAAACCCAAGAATACAGCATAGAGATCAAGCCCACCAAGTTGGTAAGAGGGAATGCCTTGTGCAAGGCAGTGACAGAAAATCAAGCAGACAAAGACCCAAAAGCTACACAGTTGGTTTTGACGGTAAGTATGCAAGACCCATGGTTTGAAAACATTGTGTACTTCTTAACCTATGGTTGATCATATCACACATCATCAGATGTGTGTGAAGAACCTATTTGATAAAAAGAGAAGACCTCAAAAATTTATGGAGGGAGACATGGTGCTATTGTGGGACAAGCGCAGTGCAGCCAAAGGCATACACGGGAAATTTGAAATACTGTGGAAAGGACCTTTCAAAATCCATCAAGTGTTTGATAAAAATTCTTTCAAATTGACTTATCCAGATGGTGAAGAACTACCCCTCACATATAATGGTTAGGATTTGAAGCTCTATCTGATCTAAATTGAAGGTAGGTAACCCCTGTATTATACAATAGTTACGTTTAGTTCCTATTTTTGTTTTCCTAGTTAGGTTTCATTTCTACTTTCCTTTCTGCATGTTTCTTTAGTTTTATTGTGAGTCACCTTTTGTTGAGCTTTGCAAAACTAGAGATTTGAGTTCCTTGCTTAGACATGTGAATGTCCAAGTCCCCAGACAGAGCCAATTGTTGCCCCACTTTTGGTCTTTATACCTCAAGAAAAAAATTGATGTTAATGTGTAGTAGTAGTCTTGGGAGTCTCATGTGAGTCCAGATTCTAAGTCTAGAAATCCCCTTAGGATAGAAGGCCTTTATAAGATTTCCCTAACTTGACTTCTCCTTCCTAAGCTGGGCGTATTCTGGGTCTGATATCATGTTTTTATTAGGTAGGTTAGGTTCCCAATCTGGTAAAGGTCATGGTTTGAAAGATTCTGAACTCAAAATCACATGCAGATGAAATACTTTGCCTCACATCTTCAAGTTGCAACATTGGCGGGAAATCAAATTTTAGCTTGTCCATGGTGGAAAATCACATGTGGAGTGCGTTTTCCATAATCAAAAGACTCAAGAATATAAGAGGTAAATAAAGATGGAAAATAAGGAAGTTGGGAAAAAGGAAGCTTTGAGTATTCATATTGAACCTATGGGAAACAAAGAAATGATCAAGTGAAGAAAATTCATGGAGTTAGCTTATAGGCGGAAAAGCAGAAAATGGCTTCTCCTCTACTCCTACATGTGGGTTTTGACTCGCGAGATGCATTTTTCGCCAAACTATCAAAGTGAAGAAATTTTGAAGGATAATCCATCCCATAAGAGATTTGGCACATAAAAAGGCCAATGAATCAATATATATAATTTTGGCACCCCTATAGGCCAGAATATTCCTTTGGTGGATTTTCAGACAGAGAGCACTACAAAAGTATTTTTTCACCCAAAGGAGAAGCAGAAAGGTAATTTTCCACTGCTTCAAGAAAGTTACCATTACGGTTACTAAAGTAAAAAACTATTTCCTAACAGCATGTAAAGAAAAGTAATTAATTCAAATAAGGTCCTTTTACTTTGTAATGAACTTGTTCATTAATGTAGAGGTATTTTCATTCATGTGGTGTGGGAAGTTGGCCATTAAATGGTAAGAATTCAAAAATTATAAAATTAATTGGAGATTTTCAACTCGAACCACCATTGTTCACCAAATTGCTTGAATTTGAAGTAGCTAAGACCAGTTGCTTATTGTCTCTATATCCTGAAGAGAATTTCAAATCTCTAGGTTGAATCATACTCACATGGCTTCTAGATTTGTGGGATTCGACAAAATGAATGACAAGTTATCTCTAAGTGGCATAAAATCTTACATACCTCACAAAAGTTCTTCGACATGCAAAACTTCCAGAACAAATTGAGAGTGGAGCAGATGCACCCTATTACAAAGAAGCTTAAGGAGAGTGGGTTAGTTAAAGCCACCTATTTTCCTGTAGCCATTCAAGCTCTTGAATTAGTCTAGGAATGTATAGCTTGATACAACCCAGACACCAAGCGAATTCTCCTACCTAACAACATGGTGCTCCTCTCTATTTATAGAGATTCTGTCCAGAATTCCCTCCATATTCCAGAGTAGGCGGAATACTCTAAGATGACTTATAGTCAGGCGGTCTCTGAATATTCAGCAAAGAGACCAGTATGGAAGAGAAAGATAATGAAGTCATGGTTTAAGGAACCCAAGGGTGCCAAGGGAAATTTGCCCAAAATATTATACAGCGCAAATATGAAGCTAGAGATTGTGGACATCCTGGTATTGCTTCTTAGGATTAGAGGTGAGAGCGAAGCTCTTAATTTTTTTGAATAGCATTTCTTCCTGGTTCAGATAATCTACTCCCAACATCAATTCATTGACTGGGCCCTTATGGTGAGTGAGAACCTCTCGAATGCCCTCAATAGGGCCAAGTTCCAGAATGAGTTTTACATGTCTTCAGTCCTCTTGTATATTTTAGCTATGATTCAAATCTGGCTTGGGCTTCCTAGGTTAGAGGAATTCCCAGATGATGTAAAAAGCTATGAGTTTTTCCCTTCTTTGCAACTACAAAATAGTTATGTTGATTATCTCACAGTTAATGATGCCTTTAAAATGAAACTGTGCAGGGAGCTACAAGGTTTTCTAGAGAGGAGATTTTCTCCTGAAGCCATGGCTTTTATAAGCCAATTTGGATGCTATTTTATTCAGTTCAGAGATTTCTCATATCTTCGTCTTGTAGGTTTTGACGACTTTCCTTTGAAGCTACCCAGATACCCTACTAACATGATCGTGCTGATCGAGTTGATGAGGCAAGCACTCTAGGTGAACCTGATCTATGCAGAGGCAAAGAAGAAAGGCTATGAATTCCCAATGACCATCGGAGCTTACAGTGTGCGTCCAAGTCAGAGGCGAAGAATGTTCTTAAAACATTCTCAAAGAAGTTCTCTCTGGAAACATATGACATTATAAGGCCGCAGTATGATCTAGTTAATTATGCCAGAAATGTCTTACAGATGAGTCAGGACATTCACCATGTTCCTAATATTGAGGACTATTGGGCTAATTGCAAAGATGACATGGAGAGCAGGGAAAGATTCTATGCTCAGTTAACCATTGAATAGATTAAAAAGTTCAATGTTAACTTTGCAGTAGAATGGCTAGAAGATGATGGCAATCATCTGTATGATGACACATACTTGGAGAAGATAAAGTCCACCCTATTAGCTTAGATCCTATGCTAGACCAAGCAGTAAGTGACTTGTAGGCTCTTATGGGAGGGATTTACAAAATAATAGTTCAATGGGTTGAGTGGACTATAGGCTAAAGGAAGAGGTCAGAAAGGAAGCCTCCCGCTCAGCAAACTCTGGCAAAAGCTACTTCTGGTGTTGCAACCACCTCATCAGAAAGAATTCCAATAGTTGTGAAAGGATCAAGTCAACTGTCAGGAGGAGGTGATGAACCCCTTGAGAAGACTTCTCTCTTAGAAAAGACCTATGGAGAGGGTCCTCTTCCTGACATTGGAGTCACTGAAGAAGAAGTCTTAACAGACCAGATCAAATCTTTAGTTGAGCTTTCTAAAGCTACAGATCCTGAGTAGCCAGCTAGTGCTATTGTTGTAGATACTTTGGCTGGGACCTTTACCCAAGAAAATCCAAAGAGGGCATCCCCTATCATAGTTGAAGTAGCAGAGGACAGCCGTAGTACCTATACAGAATCAAATAAGAGAGGTGGGGAGAAACAGGAGGTTACTCAAGTTGTAAAATTAATCTCCTCCTCACCTACTTTGGTGAATCCATTCACTTCCCACCCTAAAGCTACGCCTCCACTCATAAGGAAGTTGTTCATCGAAGAGTTGGTCTCTGCCAACAAATTCACCAGCACAGAGTCATAGATAGAAAACACTCTAGAGTGCAAAAGAAAAAGAGTGGGAGAAGTAATCCCTAGCAAAGACACTTTATCACGTGCTTTTCAGCCCAAGGCTACCACAAGCAAATAGAAGTGTAAAGACAATGTCTAATCTGGGTCATGATCCTGAGACAGGGCATTTCACCATGCAAGTAGCTAAGCCCACTAAAGAGGGTAGACTCAAAGATCTGGTGGCTTCTAACCTTTAGTTGCAGTCATTTGATATGGGATTGGCTCGATATGACACCAAGGTGGACTGGTAGAAGTCCACTAATGTAGTAATAGAGGAAGAGATGGAAGATCTTAAGACTTCCAAAATTCATCTTAACATGGAAGTGGCCCAACTAACTGACTTCATCAGATAGCTTCTCACTCCTATTCTGAGTACTCCTAGCATCCAAACCTCCTTTGATCCCAGTGCTGCGGAGAACCAAGCCATTCTGGCTAAATTGCAAGAGGATCAACATTATGGGTAGATTGGTAAAAAGTGGATTGAGAGGCTAGAGTCGGAAGGCCTAGGAATCATTGAATAGTTAGGTAACACTCTTCTAAGACTAGAAACAGAGAGGAGGAACATTGGGAAGAATTTATAGACTCTCACTACGGAGAGAGTAAGATGCCAAGAATGCATAGTCATGCTACATGTGGTAGTAAAGATGAAAACTAAGGAAGCCCTAAAAGCTAAGATCCTATAGAAGGGTGATGAGCCCTTGATTGAATGGCTCCAAAGTCTGGAATTCAAAATCGAGATGATCATTCAAGCCAAGACCGGACTACAATAGACAAAGGTTAAAGTCCAAGAAGAACAAGGTAAAGATTTTAAACTTCTCATAGGACTTCATGCAGAATTGCAAACCAGCGGTCAAGGCAAAGCAATAGTCAGAGTAGTCAACATGCAGAAGTCATTCATAGATTATCTGTGCAATTTAGTAGAGCAGTCTTCGACTCATCTAGACAAGGTGCTAGAGCTCTAGTAATTGAGTGGATGCATCTTTAGGGATATGGAGGAACTGAAGGATCAGAAAGAAGCAATCAAGACTCTAGCCAAAGAAAACTCCAGATGGCTCATCCGTTACACCAATGTCCACATCAACAGACATAAAGAGCACATCCAAGTCATCACTGCTGTGATCGCCTATAGGGCCAAATTAGATAAGGGGAAGAAAATTGAATCATAGGAATTTTCTCCCCTTGTTCTATTTTTGTTAATTTTGTAACGGATAAACCTTTGGTTACCATTTCTAATTGGGGAAGTTGAACTATTTCGGTTACCCATTTTTGTAATGGTCCAATCTGGAACTCTATATGTATTATTCCCAAAATCAATACAAAGGTTGGCTAAATTTTGGTATGAAGAATATAGCATTGTTGCTGAGTCAATTGTGTATGTTTGAATACCATTTATTTAACTATTCCATTGCATTTCATTTATCTTTCTATTGAATTCAGACATCTCTTTTGAATTAGATTCATAATCTGCATTTGAACTAGAATTCTATATTATGATTTGATACAGTTAATTATGGGGAAAATTAGTTACCATCCTAAGTTTTGGGGAATGTTCTTACGATATAGATCGACTCATTGTCATTACATTGTTAATCTTTAGTTTTGCATCTGCATTTCTAGTAGTTGTTGATGCATCACCAGTTTTGGGAGTTAATCTGATTGATAAGATCTCAGAATTGGCTAGTTATAGAATTGCATTTACCTCGCCTAAGCTATTTTCTGTTTAGACTTAGCTTGGTTTACCTCTCTTGCTCTCAGGTCAAGAGCATACCCCTGTTAGATTAGGAAAGATCAAAATTCATTGAATATTATTCATATAAGGGAGTTGTACCTTCTAATTCAGAGAGAAAATAAGTTTTCAAATTAACTATTTCCCAACTATTGTATTCAATTGTTGTTAAACATTTTTGGCTATTTTAGAGTTACATTCAAAAGAAAAATTTGTTTACCAACACTGGGTATTTTTGTTTTGCAGAAAAAGAGGTGTGCTATTCATGTTGGCATTACCAGTAGTCATCACAAAAAAAATAGTTTCAACCAAAAGGAAAAAAATGGGCAGAAATAAGAAAAGTGTCAAGCTTGTTAACTATAACAAGTGGAGAAAAAACCAAAGAGTCTCAAAGATTTTGAAAGATGGTGGGCTGACTGTGTATCTAGAAAGACCTCATGGCTATAACCCCTCTATCACGAGGACCATTACAAAAAATTGAAAATAGGGCAAAATTTTTGTGGGTCAACAGTACATGGAGGTTACAGAGGAGATCATTGCAGAAGCTACTGGTATGGGTATGGATGGTATTAAGTTCTATAGAGATAGAGTGATTGTCAATAAAGCATGGGATACTTTTTAAGAAACTGATAAATAAAAGGAAAAACTGGTCAAGTTTGATTCCTCCTACCATAATCTGAAGCATATATCAAGATCTTGGAGGTATGTTCTTTATGTCATTATCAGTTATGTCACGCTCGATGGTAGGTTTACGAGAGCGTATGGACACCATTTTATGTTACTAAACCATTTTAGACATGAGGTGAAATTTAGTCTACCCTATTATCTTCTTAGCTCATTAGATGCCACCATCACTAGCTTGCAGAAAGATCGTAAAGGGGGATCATGCATCCCACCAGGGTCTTATGTTTCTTATCTATGAGGTGAGAAAAACTTAAAAGGTGGAAAGGCCTTTGGGGAAGAAGATTCTAAAGGATGATGAAGATATGGAGGGGGATTAGAATGAAAGTATGTATGAATAAGAAATTGAAGATAGTGAAGAGGAGTTGAAGGCTTATAAAATCCCTAAAATGAATAAAAAGGTCACACCAGCAAAGAAAACCCAAAAGAATCCCTTTTCTGAAGAATCTGAAATAGAAAAGGACACTGATGATGATATTTTGGAGGGGAGTAAAAAGAAAAAGGGAAAAAGAAGATTACGAAGAAGATTCAGGAGGAAGAAATAGAAACAGACAATGAGTCTGAGGAAGTGAAGAAGGAGGAAAATAAGAACTCAAAGAAAAGGAAATATTGGGAAAGTAAGGAGAAAGCTAAGGGAAATCAAAAGAACAAGTAATATAGCAAGAGAAGAATTGATCTGACTTCAGAGGAGGAAGTTGTGATTGAAAAAATAGAGGAGAATCATGAGGAGGATGACAAAGGTGAAAATAGGGAGGATAAAAAAGATGATAAGAATGAGGACAAAAGCCCTAGGACTGATAATAATAAGAAGGAAGAATATATTGTGAAGGGTAATAAGGAAATAAGAATAGAAAAAGAGTCTGGGCATGAAGATTGTGGCTACCATGATAATGTGGATATGGGGGAGTATCAAAAGTTGGTGGATACTAAAGAGTGCATTGCGGGTTTTACAGGTATGGTTAGAAATCTGATTGATAATAATACTAACTTGAAAAAACAAGTTGAAATTATGAGGGATGAAATTAATATTTTGAATAGCATGGGAATTGGGGAAATAACTATGCCTATTTGTTTGGAAGAAATGAAAGAAGCTGTAGATAACTCGGAAGCCCAGGTGGATTTTTTTAATAAAGTGGGGACTATGGAGAGACAGATTAAGGAAATCAAAGTTAAGGGAGAGGAGGATGATAGTGCAATGTAGATCAAGAACCTAAAAATGAAGGTGGAAAGGTTGGAGGGAACAGTGAGTAAAATTGGGGAGCAATGTTTGATGAGTTTTAAAGCTTATAATGGCCATGCGTAGATCCTGATGGATAAGATTAACAAGGAAAACAAGGAGAAAGACAACAAAGAGATGAAGGAGGCTACTAGCCCAGGTACCCAAAAAAGAGCAAGAAAAAAGAAGACTAGTCCAAAGGTAGACAAGGAAACAAAATATTTCAAGAATTCGATAAGTAATATGCAAGTTATGTTGATCGAGGCCCATGAACTAGTGCAGGGCATGTAGCTTTCCATTTTTGCTATCTTTTTGGGTTTTTGTTGTCCCTATCTTTATTCTTATTATTTGTGGGACCTTTTTTCTTAGTTGTTGGTTGGTAGTTTCCTTTCCTTCTCGGTGCCTTGGCACAACTATTGATGTTCTTCATTGAATATTTGTATTAAATCTTTTTAGGTTTTAGGTCCTTGTAAAACTCGTTGAACTCTTTTACTTTGTAAAGGTTTTGGGTCCTTGTAAAACCTATTTTTACTTAATCAAAACAAAGAAATAAATTTAATAGAACAATGGAAATAAAAAAATACTTTCTTTCTATTATCCTCAATGAAATGACATTACAAGATTCAGAAAATAACATGCTATAAGCACATGAGCATTTTCATTAGAATAATTTGCAATACAGAGCCACAATCTATCTTTCTGGAACTGAACCTTAAAATTCCCCTTCAACCCTATATAGGTGGCACAATTAACCACCTTTGAATATTTAGGAAAGTAAAATTTTCCTATTTTGGCACCCGGCGGTTCAATTTCCTACCTTACCTTATTTTTCTCACTATTCCTTTTGTATTGAAACTTGATTCCTGAAGGCCCAACTTCTGAAGTCGATAACTTGTGAACCATTGAGTTGATTGGCTATTATGACTCCATTTTGGAAATAACACAAATGAATATACTCCATTGGCTTTCATAGAAGAAGACAATGAAATTTTGACCCCTTTTTCATAGCCTTTAAGGCCTTCAAAACTAAGTCCAAAATTTGTGTACCACCCCACCAAAATAGAAAATACAATATCTTCAAAATCAGACTTGATCTTGCCATGAAATTTTACTAGCAGGCTTATATATCCAAAATGAACCTCTAGGAAAAAAATTTGAACAATCTATGCTCACATGAAAAACTTACTAAAAATAGTAAAATTTCCAAAAATGGTAACCTTGGCAAAAGATAGCCCTTATTGAAAAATAGACAATATTTTTGGGTGATGCCAGATTGCTCTTACACCTTGGATTCTCCTGCATTAGCAAAAGGGTTTGGTAAATAGTAATAGAAATCCTACAAATTTTTGTATTATTAATGTTTATGGTCCAATCCAAGCAAAGATAAAATTATAAGTTTGGGGGGAATTAGAATCTTTTTTTACCAAGAGTCGCAACTTATAAATCCACCTTTAAACAACCAAAGGAAGACCAAGATTCACAACTTATAAATCTACCTTTTTACAATGAGATAAATACAACCAATGGAAGACCAAGAGTCACAACTTAGAATTCCACAAAGATGTCCCTCTTGGGATTTGAACCAGGGTCTCCATGATGATAAATTATTTCTTCGACCAACTAAGCTAAACCCCTTTCATACCACAACTAGACTTTAGAAATTGGGTGGTAGAAAACAATATTTTGGAAATAGATAAAAAAATAGAAAATATACCTAGATTAATAGGGGATTATGATTTAGTCACATAGTGGGGAAATTAGATAGAATATTCTTAAGAGGACATTTTAGATTGTTTCCCTTCAACTTTAAATTATGCTTATTTCCAATCCCCATATCAAACCATTATCCTATTCAACTAGACATTTTAAGGGAAGATAAACCTCTACAATGTCCATTCAAATTTGAAAATATGTGGATGAAAAGTGAAGAGTTTTCGGTTTAATAGATAAGTGGTGTAAAGAAGCTCAAGTTGAGGGATCTAAATTTTTTAACTTTGTTTCTAAATTAAAGTTGGTAAAAAATAATCTCCTCAAAATAAATAGGGATCTTTTCAAGAAAATATTTGAAACTAAGATTATTTTAGAACAAAATCTCAAATAACTTAATGAGAAGCTGATTCAATGACTTAGACAAGTGTTTTAAAGAAAATGAACTGGTGAAGGAATATCAGAAAAATTTGTTAAAGGAGGAGATATTTTTGAGAGAAAATTTGAGAGAAACATGGTTGGAAGAAGTGGATAAAAACTCAAACAAATTTCCAAAATAACACTAAACAAAGAAGAAGTATAAATAGAATTAATAGATTGAAAGATGGAAATTGTATAATGAATGAAAATCCAAAGGAAATTGCAAAGAAGTCAAATTCCCCTTTTAATGAAATTTTGAATAACTGGGAGGGATTAGATAAGAAATCTGAGGAAAAGATGTTGGAAAATTTCCCAAGGATGTTATTGGAAAAAGACAAAAAAAAATAATGATAGAAAATTTCTCAACAGAAGAGATTACTTTATCTCTTGAACAACTTTAAAAACCAAATAAGGGTCTAGGACCTTTTGGTTTTCTTGCAAGTTTTTATCTAAAATGCTGGAATATTTTAGGGATAGAATTGATGGAGGATTTTGAGCTAACAATAAATTTATCGATATTCCTGAGAGAGATCAACAAACCTTCATAGAATTAATACCAAATAAGGAGAATGAATTGTATTTAGATGAACTTAGACTAATCCATTTATGAAACACTATATACAAACTTTTAGCTAATGTAGTTGCAAAATTATTAAACAAGGTCCTTCCTAATATCATATTTGAAGAATGAATAGGATTTTTCCTTGGAAGATCAATATTTCATGGTTTTATTATAGCTCAGGACACAATACATTAGGTGCAAAAGACAAAGAAACCAAGTATGATTATCAACTTTAAGGTTAGATATAAAACAGGCATATGATAAAGTGGATTGGAAATTCTTATGCAAAAGTATTGAAGCATTTTGTTTTTTTAAATCATGGATGAATTTAATGTTCTTTTATATTTATAGTTCAAGATTCTCAATTTTGATAAATGTTACTCCACATGAATTCTTAAAATTTTTTGGGGGTATTTAATAATGGGATCATGTTTCACCCATTTTATTTATCATCATTCTAGAAGCGCTTAGAAGATGATCCATAGCAAGGCCTCACAAAAGTTGAATGTTAAAGGGCATCAAGGTCACCTCTTTAGTCCATGGAATTATCCATCAACAAATTAAAGATCTGACAATGCTATTCAGAAAAGGTAATAGATTGAAAGTACTTGAAATGAAAAGGGTGTTACAATGATATTCTAAAGCATCAAGAAAATTCATTAATAAGGAAAAGTAAAAGAATTTTTTTCTTAACATAAATTTTAGATTTGTGGGATTTAGGGAAGGAAAGCTCCCCTATTTATACCAAAGAATGTCATTGGATAAAATTATTAGAACCTCAAGATTATGGGATTGAGTAGGGGAAAGAATGGATAGAAAAATGGATTTGTGGATAGCTAAATGGTTATCATGGGTCGGCAGAATCATTATGCTAAACAAAAATCTATAAGAAAAACCAATTCATTTAATTTCTTGTCTCTTACTATCAATCTGTGCTTATCCAAACATTATCAAGAACTTGTGGATAATCACTAGTTCTTTGAAAATTATTCCAATGTCCTTTAGCATTTGTTTCATCGAAACAATTTGTGTAAATTTTATTGTAGTAACAACATACTCTTGCTCAGCAGCAGATTGGGAAATACAATTATGCTTCTTTCTCAACCAAAAAACCAGCCTTTTTCCCAAGGAAAAATGCACCACCACTTGTACTCTTCCTATCATCCACATTACCTGCCCAATCAACATCAGTAAAAGCCTAAAATGTAAAATCAGCATATTTTCATACCATAATCCATATTCTACTGTTCCTTTCAAATATCTGAAAATTCTTTTCACAGTAGCAAAATGTGTCTCTTTAGGATCTTCCTGATATCTAGCCACAATTCCAACTGCATTGGTAATATCTGGTCTAGTGTGTGTTATATATTGTAGACCACCAATCATTCATCTATACTTATTTTTCCCAATACTTTGAGTCTCATCACTTTTAGTCAGTTTGTTCCCTGTTACCATGGGTGTGCCAATAGGTTTACAATCTTTCATTCCAAATTTCTTCAACATTTCCTTAAGATACTTGGTTTGAGATATAAAAATGCCATTCTTACTCTGATTAATTTGCAAACCAAGAAAAAATTTCATCTCACCAATCATTGACATTTCAATCTCATTCTCCATTTCTTTTGTAAACTTCTTACTTATTTTATCATTGCCTCCAAAAATGATATCATCAAAAAAAAGTTATATAACTAAGATTCCATCTTCATTAGTTCTTAAATACAAATTATTGTCTGCATTACCTTTTCTAAAACCAAGACGAAGTAGATGTTTATCTAGTCTTGTATACCATGTCGTCGATGCTTGGTTTGGTCCATACAGTGCCTTCTTCAGTCTGCAAACCATGTTTTCGTCATCTGTCAAAGGAAAACCATCAGGTTTCTCGATGTACACTTCTTCCTCTACATCACTATTCAAAAATGTTGACTTCACATCCATTTGATACACTTTGAAGTCTTTATGTGTAGCATAAGCAAGGAATAGGATAACAGCTTCCAATCTAGCAATAGGTGCAAATGTTTCTTCATATTCTATGCCTTCTTGTTGTGAGTAGCCTTTACATACCAATCTAGCCTTGTTTCTTAACACTGTGCCTTCCTCATCCATATTTTTTCTAAAAACCCACTTAGTGCCAATCACATTTTTGTTCTTAGGCCTTAGAACCAATTCCTAAGTGTTCCTTTTTTAACTATTCTAGTTCTTTTTCCATGGCTTTAGTCCAAGATTCATCTCTACATGCTTCATCAGTAGTCTTTAGTTCAACTTGAGAAATAAAAAAGATCTCATCTCTAACTCTAGATCTATTCATCATGCCTTTGATTGCATCACCAATAATTTGATCTTCAGGATGGTTTTTCTTGACATACCTTGGTGTCTTCAATGATTCAGTAGCTTCAACCTGTTCTTCTTCTTCAATCTCATTTTTGATCATCAAGGGTCCTTCAAGTTCATCAACAACTTCTCTTGTTTCTGTTATCTAACCACAATCATACATTCTTTCCTGAATTTGAAATTTTTTATCTATCCTCACATTCCCGCTTTAAATTAGTTTCCTCAATCTCAGATTGAAATATTTATATGCTTTACTCTTAGTGGAATAACCAAGAAAGATTCCTTCATCACTTCTAGCATCAAAATTACCTATCTCATCATCTCTCTTGATATAACATTTACTACCAAATATTCTAAAATATTTCATAGTAGGTGCATGATCAAACAATAATTCATAAGGAGTTTTATTTGTACCTTCTTTGATTTGTATTCTATTTAATGTATACACAATAGTGCTGACTACTTCCCTCCAATGAACATGTGACACATTTCCTTCCAAAAACATAGACCTTGCAACATCTAATATGGTTTTGTTTCTTCTCTTTGATATCCCATTTTGTTGTGGAGTTCTACGAGTTGAAGTATGTTTATGTATTCCATTTTCTTCACAGTATGTATTAAACAGTTATGATGGGAACTCTCCTCCTCTGTCTGATCTCAAACATTTCATCTTTAAACTAGATTCATTCTCAAATTTTTCTTTGAATAGATTGAACTTGAAAAATACTTCAGATTTCTCTCTCAAATATGTAACCCACATTATTCTAGAAAAGCCATGAAAGAAAAGTATAAAACACCTTTCACCATAGTATGATCTTGTTCTTGTAGGATCACACAGATCTATATGCACCAGATCCAACTTCCCTTTTTCTGAATAAGCTTTTCTCTTGAAAGTGCTTCTATTCTGTTTCCCCATAACACATTGTCTACACATATTGTTAGATGGCTTTACAATTCTAGGTAGATCTCTTACTTCTTTTGTCATACTTGCCTTCACAATGTTATCAAAATTAGCATGACAAAATCTTCTCTGCCATAACCAACTGTCATCAACCTTTGCAATAAAATAAGAAGCTTCAGATGTGTTCAATTCAAATACATCATCTCTGTATTTAATACCAGATGCTATCAAGTCTCCTATTTTTCTCTTGATAGAACATTTTCCATTTATGAAGTTCAGTTGATAACCCTTGTCCACTAGCTATCCAACACTCAACAAATTGTGCTTAAGTCCATCAACAAGTAATACATTGTCAATGTTTGTCTTTCCATCCAATGAAATAGATCCAATTCTAATAATAAGTTTAGGAGTATTGTCACCAAATATAACAACACCACCATCATGTCTTTTCAAAGTCACAAACTTATTTTTATCTCCATTCATATGATGTGAACAACCACTATTTATGATCCATTCATATTTATTTTCAACTCGGGACACTAATTCTTTTTCTTCATGCATTGGTTCATCATCTTTAATAGAAATAAATCCAATTTCATCATAGTCACCATCTTCATCATTGGATATACCTTCACTAGCATAATAATATTCCTTGTCCTTTGAGAACTTAGACTTGAAAAACTTAGGTCTATGCTTTGGAATTCTTGTAGGACATCTAGATGCAAAATGACCGATCTTGTTGCATGAAAAACATTTCAAATATAATTTTCCCTCAAACTTACCCTTACCTCTCTTTTCTCTTCTTGCAATCAGTGCTACGATTTCATCCAGCTTTCTTTCTTCTACCTGTATTTGTTCCCATTCATCAACATAGGCTCCAAGTTCTTCTATTAGGTCATTAATACTTGTGCTTGCATTTCCAGGTAAGATTCTTTTGCTTTTTTGCATGGTTTCTTTAAAGGTTGACTGAACCTTAGGTAAAGTATCTCCCAATTCTGCATCTTCAAATTTAGTTATCTTTCCAATCAACGTCTCTCTAGTGAACTTTGGTGTCAAAGGTATGATCTCCTCTATAGCTTGAGCCTTGGTTCTATATGCAGGTGTCAAAGATATGAGTATCTTTGCTATCACTTCTTCCTCACTATAAGTTTCTCCAGAGTTCCTAACACCAGTAACTACCTTAGTAATTCTATGTGCATATGCTTTAATGTTCTCATCTTTAGTGATTCCATCTTTGTCTTCCAGTTCTGTAACTTTGCTTGCTTTGTAAATTTGTCTCCAACATATAGTGCTTCTAGTCTTGTCCATATTTCATGTGCAGAGTCCCAATCCTTTACTTCAGTAAATTCTCCTTCTAATAGTGCACTGATCAAGGATTCTCTTACAACCCTATTGCATGAGAATATATTCTTTTGATCTTAATTGGCTTTCTCCAATTCATCTCCAGTCACTACCTTTTTCTTTCTTCTTTGTTATCATCCAGTAATCAATTTCCAAACATAGAAAATGTGTTCTTATCTTGTTCTGCCAACTGTCAAAGTTTTCAGGATCAAACTTTGGACTATCCTTCCTGTAGTAAGTCATCTTCAAGATCACCTCAATTTGTTAAACTTTCTCTCCAAGGATCAATAGCTCTGATACCAATTTTTATAAATAATAGTCCACAAGACAACTAAGTGTGGGGGAGGTGAATCAATTGTAATCTATATTATTAAACTTTATACTTTATAAACCAAATCTACAGATGTAAATGATAAAACAGTAAATGCCAACACCATAACACATTTTTTTTTGTTTAGGAAACCCTGTTAAAGATAAAACCCCAGTGTTAATTAACACCCACAAATAATTTACTAAGAGTATAGTATCTCATTTAAAATATATTAGCCTTGTTAGGAGCTTATTACAAAATTACAATACAAAGTCCTTGTTAAGAGACAAACCTTGTTAGGAGTCAAATAAAATTGTAGGCTCACTACCAAGGCACACTGCCCAAAGAAGGTTAAAGCCACCCTCAAGGGTTTACAATCCAAATCAAGTGTATTAAGAAAATACACATTCCAGCGAACTGTCTGATAGAAAATTTCTTTTCTTGGTGAGTTCCAATGAATTATCAACTCTGCTTGTATCCAGCAATCAACAAGCTTCATAGATTCTACACCTCTCTTCCTTTATCTTTCTCTTTCACACTTATCCATGAGAAATTGTCATTCATATATACCTTCTTACAATAATTCATTAGGTTGGCCAGTTAAGCTTTCTTAATACAAAATTAACTAGGTTGGCCAATTAAGGTTTTCCATCATAAAAATAATTACATAACCCCTTGTTAAGATATGCACACTATCTAAACAATGTATAAAACATTTAAAATCCATTACATATACCTCCAGTTCCATAATTCATACTCACAATTAATTTCACATGCGACATGTTTGAAGTCGGCGAGGAAATAGGTTTTCTCCATAATACACGCCACAATTGACATTATCAGTATCCAATCAATAATCAAATTCAACCCATTATTATATCATATGTCGGTTGTCCACCAGTAAGCTCATAAGTTCAAAAATGTCTTTGACAGAAAGATATACTTGAAACACAGAGACCTTCACTTTCCAAAATCACAGTTACAGTCCAGAAAACCAGTCTTCACCAAATCAACTATAACATCCACAGAATGTAACATAAAGGCAATTGACCTTAGGAATAAGGTCAACACACATATTTCTGCATAAATACTACTTCGATCATTTTGAATCATCCCTACAGTGTCCGTACACTCCTTCCAGTTAAGTAGCTAGTATGTCTTCTGTATAGAAATATATGTTGACATTAGTGACAAAACATGGATATCAACAACATGATTAGTAAAAAAAACTGATATCATCCAACATGGTGACATTGACTTGAGGGTGCAAATCAGAACTATGTAAGAACAGAAAAATATTGCTGGGTTTTGTCCATCTCTGTGTTTATATTCAAGATCTGATCTTAGATTTTCCAGAAACTGAGTGCAGACCCCCGAAAACAACATTATTCATATCTGCAACATTTCAAGGTTAGTAATTTTCTCCTATCCATTTCAATTAAGGTTATCAATCTTTTTAAATCCACCACACATTCTTATAAACAAATGAGTATTTAAGATCTTCTTCCTTTCCCTTATTTCCAAATGGTTTATTTATTTATGCATTGATCCTTCCTTTTGGGTTAATCAATTTGGATCCTTCATTTGTGTATCTAAGGATAAAAGGAAAGCATCTCATCAAACCCTCACATTTCAATAAACATTCTATCCAATTTCTTATGTTACATTACTCTAACACCCCCGCTTAAGATAAACTTAGGGAGAAGCTAAAAACCTAGAAACAACTACTGAAAGTAGGAAATGGGTCCCGACGACAAGGCTTGATCAGGTACCCAAGTACAAAAAAATATCTGTAAAGAGGAGAAAATGAGAAAACCCAGTGAGAAAAATCCCTCTTCGAAAAAACTTAAATCATAGTGAAGGATTGAAGAAGCCTCCAAACTAGAGAATGTCCTAGAAAATAGGAACAAAGAATGAACATGTAGAGCACCTCGGAAGCATGAAGCTACAAACACTTTGAAAAAATAACTATTGGAACCTCCACTGTAATAGAACATGATCAGGTAGAGAAGACTGTAAAAAAATCCTAAAGAGATGATCAATCAAAGATGGAAGAATGCCTCAAAAAAGGAATGATAGAAGAGTGTTCATATGCTAAATGATCAATCTCACTGAAATACATAGGTACTAGTCACTACATCCCGCTAGTACATAGGAACATATACTGAATACATAGACCACCCCGTCGAAAAAAGGAAGCATTAGAACCAACATGAGATACCCCTATAATTCTGATCAGGGAGAGGCATGACAGGTAAACTGAATCAGACTGTCAAGAAACATTGCATGATTAAGAATGAACAAACGCATATAAAGGATGGTGTTGTAGAAGGAACACTTACTTGACATACACAACAAGGCTAATGTCATGGAAGGAACACTCACTTGACAAAGGTAGATGGTAAACAAAGAAAACATCAAACCCTGCCATGGCACTTTATAATATAGTGCGAGTACAATCAAGCACAAAATGTGCATGATCCCAAGCATGCATCATATGACACTTTATTCTAGTGCATTTTCCAAAAGGAAAAGATACAAAAATAGATGTCTACAATATTCATGAATGACACAAAGCTGTAGAAACATGAATAACAGCTAAAAATAAGTAATCACATGCAAAAAAAAATGATCTCATGACCTGAAACATCCAAGATATCCACTAGATTGAAAAAATGCAAAAATATGAATAAAAAATACTTGGAATAGAATTTGGGTGTGAGACCAATACAAGAAGAAAGAGAATGGAACCAACTTTCCAATGTCATGCGGAAGTCAAAAAATAGAGTCTGAATGAGAAAGATATGGCTCCTCGAGTAAAAATAGCAACCCTGAATTTGATTAGAAAAAATCCTACAAGTTGGAAAAATCGGAAAATCTAACCTTCAAAAAAGCGTCGATCTTAGAAAGAGCTTTCTGGCCATATAAGGAAGTCAAAAATCAGCCTCTATTTGCTCCAGATAGAGCAAAACAATCCCAGGCTGCTCATTATGAAAAAAAAACAAGTTGTATGATGGTTTTGTTGCCGTCAAATTTAACCACACTCTCTGACATTACTACATGCACATGGAGACATCCTTTCCAAAAGGTACGCACCTTTTCAAAGTTTTTTTTAAAAAAAAACTTTAAAAAAGCATTAATTTTAAAAATTTGAATAATAATTTTTGGTTTTTTTTTCAACCTCTGCTTCGATTTCCATTTCCTCAGAATACAACTTCGGCCATAATGGTCGTGCCTTATATGGAAATATGGGCTTTTGGGCATTTTGAGCACACTCGTGAGCTCCATTTGTGCTCAAAGTGCTCTAAACAAAAAACCCCTCCAGATCCACACAAAAAATGTAGAAAAACCTTGAAACTCTCGGAGCTCCAAAAAATTCAAAATCTCAAGAATAGGCAATAGCAACGAGGCTCTGATACCATATTGGAGTTGATGAAAACTATCAACCCATAGCTCTCAAGAATCACCTGCTTGCAAACCTGTAATAGAAAAGAGAGAAGCAAAAATCTATGGAGGCCAAAATTCATAGATCGATGGAAGAGGAAACATCTTGTGCAAACAATGGAGAAAAAAATCTGAATGCAATAGCATCCTTAATTAATTAATAATTTACAAAGAGGGAATCCTTATAAAAGGATACCAAAACCCTAAAGGGGAAAAATCTAGGTTGCATAATAATAATTATTATATGCCTAAAGTTTAGTTTGATTAAAAGAGAGATAATAAGTGACTTAATAATTAAATCAATATGATTTAATTAATTAGTTGAATCACTTTATTACTCTAATGGTGTCTACAACATGTTCTCTATTGTTATAAAATACTATTGGCTTTTCTAACACATTTGTTATTCTTCATAGCTAAAACTTTAACACTATAGAAAGAGTTTCAAAAATTCACCACATCTATTGGCTCCTATTTGTGTAGTTTTTTATACCTATAGTGTGGTGAGTTCCATCAATATTGGTTAGGCATAAAGAGAGGAAATTAATTTCAAAAACTCCCTTCTTGGTAAGTTATCTTCAGTTAAACTTCTTTTATCAATTGACGTAGCTTGTGGTTTTTAAAATGAGTGAATAGATGACTAAAATACTGTCTTGCTAGGGGGTCATGAGGAGGATATTTATATGTTGTATCATATAAATTTTATTGTTAAACCAATGGAATATATAATTTGTAGCTTAAAATGTTCAATTAGGTGACATAAATAGTCATAGAATGTATCGAAATATCTATGCCTTCAAATTGAAATTAGATATATTTAAGAATAAGGATTACAATTTTCTTTATATTAAGGTTGTTGATTATACAATACTAATCATTTTCTCATGTGTGGATAATGTGTTATTATTTATAACAACAAGAGAATGACATGAAAACTCAAAAAGTTACATTTCTTGCACATTTGACATGAAGGGCATACAAATTGTCATATATTTTATTAAAATGTGAATAAAAAATAATAAAATAAATAGTTTTTTTGGGTGAGTTATAGTAAATATGTGGATATCATTTTGTATTTGTTTAGTATGCATGACTAGAAGTATATGGGTATTTTATTTTCAATTGGTACTAGGATTAAACTTTATATATTTATTTTCTTATGATATATTAGAGTTGGTAATTTGATGTATGCAATTATTTGCACTAGACTATATATTACTAATGAAGTGAATTTTTTAAAGGTTAATGTCTAACCGTAGTAGAGAGCATTATACATTTATTAAGGGGATATTTGAATGTTATAGTGGAACATATTATTAGTTTTTATATTATCATGACATTGATGATGTGGGAAATATATTAGAAATATGCACATTTGTTGATGTAGGTATAATTTCATTACATATGGCTCTAAGGAAGTGATCTACATATAGAGAATTTGTCAAGTTACTGGTTTGATTACAAATTACTATAATTGAATTTTGTAATTAGACTAGCATTAATTGCCCTTGAAAATTAGGTACCATTCTAGTATCATGCATGTTGATTTCTAATATCACATTGTGTGAGAAATTAAAAATTATTGTAATGTCGTGTTAGAGATGGTTGTCAATCTAGATAATATTGTAGATTTTCTTATAAATCTAACAACCATATATACATTATATTAGTACAAGAATTATATGAGACTTAATACTTGTATTGAATTTTGATTATTTTATCTATGGATATAATTGTAATCTATAATATTAAATGGGAGAAATATTAGGTTTAAAATGAAATTTACATTTCAATCTAATGTATAAAACTCTTGGAATGTTTTCTTGGAATCCTAGAATGAAATTCAAAATTATATTAAATAATTTGTCTAACTTTAGAATCTATCTATTAATATTTATATGCATTCATGTAGTGACATTCACAAATTTATTTTTTAATAAATTTGTCTACTTGGGTTTGATAATTRAGCAAGGAAGCATATTAAATWTTTTTTTTGTYTCATATATATGTTTGTTAAAGATGTTATGCATTATTTATATGGTGGTTAATATTGATATTCATGGGTTATTAGGAKTTATAATTATTATTCCTGAAAGATCCTCTTTATTTTAAAAATGGGAAATAAAWWYWTTTTACAATAGTCTATTAGGACATTAATTTSAAGGTTTATTGTATCTCTATTGTATTTCTCTATAAATTTGAGTCATYGAATAATGTTTTTATGATGTGTTTTAGATATATAGGTTCAATTGAGYTGGTGCTAGATTGAAGAGTSYTGATATGATGTCATATCTCTCTATTGAAGATTGAGACACATTTTTCCTCTTTCTAATTSAGAGTTTTTARCGAAAAGGGGCTTTTAAACATGTACTTTTCTATGTATAGTTTACTAGTTTATSTTCTACTACTAATTTTGTTATCACATAATCTTAATAATATGGTAATCCTTGTTTACAAAAATTATTTWAAAATAATATAGTTTTAGAACATTTCATTGTACTAGTCCACCTTGCTTCTTAATAGTTCTAATGTKAAACTTTAYGCTATTTTTCATATTATGGCATTYAACAATTAAAATTAACTATAATACCCCATCTATATACACCATTATCTAAACATAATCTTTMAAGMMAAATGRCTTCTTTAAAATTATGATTAGTCATACATTTTTATTTATTTTTAATAATGAACAAAGACACCATATCTTGTTACTTGATTAGCTAATTGATAGTACCACCAAATATGCATATATCATAATATTGATATCTCTAGCCCACTCTAAATCAAAAAATCCTTGAATACAAACTAAACGCTGATTTCTAGTAGGATAGCGTTGATAACATATTGATTATAATGAATTTCCTCACAAATATTTGAAATCCCTCATCATTGCACCCCAATATACATGTCTAGGATTCACAATGAAATTGTTATCGACTCATGTGTCTTGCGCAATATTTATTCTTGTATAGTCTATTGCGGATGATCAAACTCATAACAATACTACCATGAGGTATTGTGCTCGTAGCTTTTATACTAGTAGGAGAATTCAACACTTCTCAACTAATGATTTTATGGACCCTTCATAGTAGGAATATTTAATGGATTGTAAAATAACATGATGAACATCTCCAAAATTGAGATCACATACTTACTCTAGCTCAAGAAAACTTTTATGTCCATTTTACCTCTTTTGATCTTTGTCCCCAACATATACATGGTCATATCTAAACATTTTATCTAGAAGTATTTTGAAATTTGAAACTTCAAATCACAAATTAAACTCTTTCTACTGTTGAAAATGACATATCATTAACATATAAATGTAATTTTTAGAATATGATCACCAACTCATCTCTACTAGAACTAGGCATACTCGTTGTATGTGTAACTAAATTTCTAATAGACATTACTAGCTATAACTCTATTGTCTTCATACTACACCTTGTTATTATTGAAAAGACATAATTATAAAATATAAAACTAATTAAGTAATAAATATTATAAAGGTTGATTCAATTACACTCATAAATATTCTTTTTATTATACCTATTAAATTTATATACAAATAAATATTCGTTTAATTATACCGATTAAATTTATATACAAATTTAAGATGCACTTAAATAAAAAAATATAAGAGGAAAAATTTTATTTACATGTAATGTTTTGGCAGGAACTAGACCCCTAATTTTCAGCATGTTTCTGCAACTAAAAAATAGTCTTTAAACATTAAAAAAAAATATCAAAACTTATTCAAAAAAAATATTAATCATAAACTTCATCAATTTTAAAACATTTTATTAGTTTACATCATCTTCAAATTCCAAACATAAATGTCACTTTTATACTATTGAAGCTGAACAACTTTGATTTTGTCATCCTTTTCCTTTGTATCAGGTTTAGGCATATTAATGATAATGTAGCTTGTATCAGGTTTAGGCATATTAATGATAACACTTCTTGGGTTTTGACTAATATTTATGCTTCAAATAATAAAAAAGGTAGAGAGGTCTTTTTGAACTAGTTGTCCTTTTTGAGAAATGCCTTCTATAATGAAGAATGGATTTTTATGGGAGATTTTAATACTCCCTTAAAAGAAAATGAAAAAAAAGGAGGATGCCAATCAAATCTGGAAAGTAGGATGGATCTTATGAATTTTGTTGACGGTCATTCTCTTCATGATATTGAGTTACATGGAACTGATTATACATGGAATAATAGAAGAAGTGTTCAAGATCTTGTTCAAGTTAGGCTTGATAGTGTTCTCATCACTAATGAATGGTTCACGCATTATTTATGCTCTTTATTAGCTCATATAATGGTGGGATCGGATCATAATCCCATAACTTTTTTGGTGGACCCTATTGACAAGAAAAGAAACTTTCCTTTCAGATTTGAGAGAATGTGGACTTTGCATCCACAACTTGAACAAAAAGTTGAAGATTCGTGGAAGATAAATATCAAGGGAACAACTATGTTCATTTTGGCTAAAGCACTTAAAAATGACAAGGATAATATTAAAGCCTAGAACAAAGAGACTTTTGGTAACATTTTCACAAATAAGGCTAGTGTCAGTATGGAGGTTAAGGTCATCCAGGAGATCATCCAAAAGGATGATTATGTTAATATTAATAGAGAATAAGAGAATGAAAAGCTTGTTGAAATGCATGACATTATTGCGAAAGAAGAAACATTTTGGAGATAGAGATCAAGAAAAATATTTTTGAAAGAGGGAGATAGAAACACAAAATACTTATTTATGAAAAATCTAAAGCATACAATGGAAAATAGGATCTCTAAGCTCAACATAAGTGGTACTATATATAATGATGAGGAGGCTATTAGATTGGAGGCCAAGATTTTTTTTCAAAACTTGCTACAAAAAGATAGAGATTTGGATAGTGGTTAACAAAGGGAGTTTTTAAAGTGCATTCCCCACATTCTCAATGAGAATCATAATGCTGGGATTAATGCTATCCCCTCTAATTCTTAAATTAGGTAGGCTATCTTCTCTTTTAAGGGAGAGAAATCCCCTAGTCCGGATGGGTTTCTTATGTTCTTTTTTCAATTATCCTGGAACATTATTGAAAAGGATGTGATTAATGTTGTCAAAGAGTGTTTTGGCACTAGAAAAATTTTGAAGGAATTGAATGGTACTTTTATAGCCCTTATTCCTAAGAAACAAGGAGTTGATAAGATGGACCAATTTAGACCGATCAGTCTCTACCACTCTATCTATAAGATTATCTCTAAGGTCATGAGGATCATGAGGATTTTGGGATGTGATCTTGGGACTAATATTTGTAATTACCTTGGTCTTCCCCTCTATCTTGAACCTCCTGTTACTTTTTGGAGTTATTTAGTTGATAAATTTCACAATAAACTTGTTGGATGGAAAGGGTTGTTTCTTAGTGAAGTGGGTAAGATCTAGATTCTCAGAGCTACTCTCTAGGGGCTCTCTCTTTATGCTTTGAAAATTATTAAAATTTCCAAAACGTTTGGTGAAGCTATTGAAAAGATTCAAAAAATGTTTCTGTGGACTGGGATGGAGAAAAAGAAAAGGATAACACTTATAGCCTGGGAAAAAGTCTGCAAACTGGTCAAAAAAGTGGTTTAGGGTTAAGAAGGATAAAAAAATTGAATGAAAACCTCCTAGAAAAAATTATATGGAGATATTACAATTCCAAAGGAGAGTGGAATTTAATATGGGACAACAAATATAATAAGGAATGGCCTAATCCTGATGCCTTTCTGAATGAGGATAGGGAGGGGGGAGGGTCTTTTATAATGGAAAAATGTTATGAAAAATAAAGATAGCATTAAAAAGGGAATCAAATGAAAAGTGGGAAATGGGAGCAAGGTCCCTTTTTGGGAAGATGCATGGATTCTTCATACCCCTCTTAGGGAGTGTCCTGAATGGGGGATGTTTGAGAATCAATGCAATACTATTTTTGGAAGGAAAGTGGAAGACTATTGGGATAGGGATCACATGAAGGACTTATCTATCATTGATAATAAGTTGGGTTATCTTAATAAAATTCTCAATTCCTTCACTCTCATTCAGGAGGAAGATGGGATTATTTCAAAATACAACACTAATGGTAATTTAATTGTATCCTCTCTATACAATATGGAGTTTGAGGACCTAAATGAGCCTCTGTGGGTGAAACTCTGGATTAAAGATCTTATCCCAAAAAATTAATGTGTTTTTCTTGATTGTGATGCAAAATAAAATTTTGACTATTGATAATCTTAAAAAAAGAGGTATGACTTTAGTGAATAGGTGCTACCTCTGCAATCAAGAGGAGGAAAGTGTGGACCATATCTTCATTCATTTTCCCTATGTTAGAAGGATTTGGGATTATTTTCTCTAGATTCTTAATACAAAGTGGGTTTTTCCTGAAGATTTGAAGAGTCTTATTAACTTTTGGAACTATCCTTCAAAGATTGATAATGTTATCAAGGTTTGGAATTTTGTTCTTCCTCATGTTTGGTGGGGGGTTTGGAGAGAAAGAAATGATAGAGTATTCAAAGAGAAAATGACAAGTGAGAAGGAGGTTTTCTTTAAAATTAAGAGAGCCATTAAAGGAAATTTATAGCTACAGGATAAAGTTATAGAACCCTTACATGAGAATGGCATCCTCCTTTTCAACAATTGTAAAATCAAAGGGAACTTCAAGAAATAGGATAAAACAAGCTAAGATAGAGGATTCTAGATGGGATTTCCCCCTAAGGGATGGAAAAAAATAAACTTTGATGGTGCCTCTAAGGGAAATTCGGGGGTTGCAAGGGGTGGCATTGTCATTAGAATGAAAATGGTGTCTGTAAAGGAATTAAAGCAATCCCCATTTGTAATCAAACAAACCATCGGGATGAAGCCTATGCTACTTTTCAGGGTCTTATTTTAGTAAAGAGATAGGTTGTTCTAAAGTGTGGTTAGAGAAAGATTCTCTCAACATTATTAAATGTTTGAATAATGATACTCCTACTTCATGGACTATCTATAATACCATTCAAAAAGCTAAAGATATTATTTGATCCTTCAAGAATTGTGTTATCACACATAACTTCTAGGAGACAAATGGCACGGCTGACTGGGTAGCCAACACAACTTTTAAGAGTGATGTGGTGCTGCAATGGAATGATGGAAATGACATGCCTATTCAAGCCAAATTATTGCTTGATAGTGATCGGTTAAGGAGTCGTTAGCAAAGTAATGATAAATGGTAAGTATCATTATGTTCATTTATGCAGAGGTGATGTGTCTTTATTACCTATGGAGGTGTAAGTACCCAATGGTTATTGTGAGTTTGATTTGGCATTCTTTCTAGGTCTTTTTGGTTTCATGGAAAAAGAGGTGTGCTATTCATTTTGGCGCTACCAGTAGTCATCATAGAAAAAATAGTTTCAACCAGAAGGAAAAAATGGGCAGAAATAAGAAAAGGGTCGAGCCTATTAACTATAACAAGTGGAGAAAAAACTAAAGAGTCTAGAAGATTTTGAAAGATGGTGGGCTAGTTTTGTATATGGAAAGACTCCATGGCCATAACCATTCTATCACGAGGATCTTTACAAAAACTTGAAAAGAGGGAAAAAAATTTGTGGGTGATCACTATATGGAGGTTACAGAGGAGATCATTGCAGAAGCTATTGGTATGGGTATGGATGGTATTAAGTTCTATAGAGATAGAGAAATTTCTGATAAAGCATGGGAGACTTTTTCAAAAATTGAGAAAGAAAAGGCCAAACTGGTCAAGGTTGATACCTCCTACCACAATCTAAAGCACATATCCAAACCTTGGAGGTATGTTCTTTATGTCATTATCAGTTATGTCACGCACAATGGTAGGTTTATGAGAGTGTATGGACACCATTTTATGTTAATAAACCATTTTAGACATGAGGTTAAATTCATTCTACCCTATTATCTGCTTAGCTTGTTAGATGCCACCATCACTAGCTTGTAGAAAGATCCAAAGAGGGATCATGCATCCCATTAGGGTCTTATGTTGTTTATCTATGAGGTGGTGAAAACTTAAAAAGTATAAAGGCCTTTGGGTAAGAATATTCTAAACGATGAGGAAGATACGGAGGGGGATGAGAATGACAGTATGTATGAAGAAGAAACTAAAGATAGTGAAGAGGTGTCGAAGGGTTATAAAACCCCTAAAATGAATAAAAAGGGCACATCAGCAAAGAAAACATAGAAGAAGCCCTTTTCTAAAGAATTCAAAATGGAAAAGGACACTGATGATGATATGTTGGAGGGGAGTAAAAAGAAAAAAGGGAAAAAGAAGATTAAAAAGAAGATTCAGGAGGAAGAAATAGAAACAGAGAATGAGTCTGAGGAAGTGAAGAAGGAGGAGAATAAGAACTCAAAGAAAAGGAAATATGGGGAAGGTAAGGAGAAAGATAACGACAATCAAAAGAAAAAGTGCTCCATCAAGAGGAGAATTGATCTGACTTTGGAGGAGGAAGATGTGATTGAAAAAATAGAGGAGAACCATCAGGAGGAGGACAGAGGTGAAAATAGGGAGGATTAAAAAGATGATAAGAATGAGGACAAAAGCCCTAGGGCTGATAATAATAACTAGGAGGAAGATATTACAAAGGGTAATAAGGAAATGAGAATAGAGAAAGAGTCTAGGCATGAAGATTGTGGCTACCATGATAATGTGGATATGGGGGAGTAACAAAAGCTGGTGGATACTAAAGAATGCGTTACAGGTTTTAAAGGTATCGTGAGCAATTTGATTGATCATAATACTAACCCAAAAAAACAAGTTGAAATTATGAGGGCTGAAATTAATATTTTAAATAGCATAGGAATTGGGGGAAAAATTGTGTCTATTTGTTTGGAAGAAATGAAAGAAGTTGTAGAGAACTCGGAAGCCCAAGTGGATTTTGTTAATAAAGTTGGGACTATGGAGAGACAGATTAAGGAAATCAAAGATAAGGCAGAGGAGGATGATAGTGCAATGCAGATCAAGAACCTAAAAATCAAGGTGGAAAGGTTGGAGGGAACGGTGAAGAATATTGTGGAGCAATGTTTTATGAGTTTAAAATCTTATATTGGCCACGCGTAGATCTTGATGGATAAGCTTGACCAGGAAAACAAGGAGAAAGACAACAAAGAGATGAAGGAGGCTACTAGCCCAGGTACCCAAACAAGAGAAAGCATAAAGAAGACTATTCAAAGGTGGACAAGGAAACATAATATTTCAAGAATTCAGTCAGTAATATGCAGGTTATGCTGATTGAGGCCCAGGAACTAGTGCAGGGCATGTAGTTTTCCTTTTTTGCTATCTTTTTGGGGTTTTTGTTGTCCCTGTCTTTATCGTTATTATCTTTGGGACTTTTTTTCTTGGTTGTTGGTCAGTAGTTTCCTTTCCTTCTGGGTTTCTTGGCACAACTATTGATGTTCTTTGTTGAATACTTGTATTAACTCTTTTTAGCTTTTAGGTCCTTGTAAAACCTGTTGAACTCTTTTACTTTGTAAATGTTTCTGGTGCTTGTAAAACCTATTTTTACTTAATCAGAACAAGGAAATAAATGGAATAGAACAATGGAAATTTAAAAAAAAACACTTTTTTTCTATTATCCTCGATGAAATGACTTTACAATATTCACAAAATAAAATGCTATAGGAACATGGGCATTTTCATTACAATAATTTACAATACAAAGCCACAATCTATCCTTCTGGAATTGAACCCTAAAATTTCCCTTCAACCCTATATAAGTAGCATAAATAATCATCTTTCAATATTTAGGAAAGTAAAATTTTCCCATTTTGGCAGCCAACGGTTCAATTTCCCACCTTACCTTAATTTTCTCACTATTCCTTTTGTATTGAAACTTGATTCCTGAAGGCCCAACTTTTGAAGTCGATAATTTGTGAACCATTGAGTCGATTGGCTATTATGACTCAATTTTGGAAATGTGGCAAAAGACTATAGACCCTTGGCTTGCATAGAAGAAGCTGATCAAATTTTGACCCCTTTTTTGTAGCCTTTAAGGCCTTCAAAACTAAGTCCTGAATTTGTATACTAGCCCACCAAAATAGAAAATACAATATCCTCAAAATTAGACTTGATCTTGCCATGAAATTTTACTGGAAAGCTTATATATCCAAAATGAACCTCTATGAAAAAAATTTGAACAATCTATGCTCACATGAAAAGCTTACTAAAAATAGTAAAATTTCCAAAAATGGCAACGTTGTCCAAAGATATCCCTTATAGAAATATAGACAATATTTTTGGGTGATGTAAGATTGCTCTTACACCCTGGATGCTCCTGCATTAGAAAAAGGGTTTGGTAAATAATAATAGAAATCCTAGAAATTTTTGTATTATTAATGTTTATTGTCCAATCCAAGCAAAGATAAAATTATAAGTTTGGGGGGAATTGGAATCTTTTTTTTTTCAATGCTTAGTGTGAAAATTTTATAATAGGGGGATAATACATTGATAAATTACATTTATAAAAAAAAGGGTGGCTTTCAGAGAGAATTGTAGCCACAATTGGAATTTTTGTATATTAAAGATCATTTACAAATCTTATGCTCATTCAAGCATTACAAAAATTTTATTCAACCATCAAACTAAGATAAATACGAGATCCTTACGAGTAGCCACACTAGAAACAACCAAAGGAAGACCAATAGGTTCAACTTATAAATCCACCTTTTTACAATGAGATAAATACAACCAACCAAGAGTCATAACTTAGAATTCCACAAAGATTTCCCTCTTGGGATTTGAACTAGGGTCTCCATAATGAGAACTTATTTCTTCGACCAACTAAGCTAAACCCCTTGGATACAACAACTGGACTTTAGAAATTGGGTGGTAGAAAACAATCATTTGGAAATAGATCAGAAAATGGGAATATATACCTAGATTAATAGGGGATTATGATTTAGTCACATTGAGGGGAAGTTAGATATAATATTCTTTAGAGGACATTTTAGATTGTTTCCCTTCAACTTTAAATTATGAATATTTCCAATCTCCATATCAGACCATTATCCTATTCAACTAGACATTTTAAGGGAAGATAAACCTCTACAGTGTCCAATAAAATTTGAAAATATGTGGATGAAAAGTGAAGAGTTTTTTAGTTTAATAGATAAGTGGTGTAAAGAAGCTCAAGTTGAGGGATCTAAATTGTTTAATTTTGTTTCTCAATTAAAGTTGGGAAAAAATAATCTCCTCAAAATAAATAGGGAGGATTTCAAGAACATATTTGAAACAATGATTATGTTAGAAAAAATTCTAAAAAAACTTAACAAGAAGGTGATTCAATGACCTAGACAGGCATTTTAAACAAAATGAATTGGTGAAGGGATATCATAAAAATTTGTTAAAGGAGGAGATATTTTGGAGAGAAATTTTTAGAGAAACATGGTTGGAAGAAGTGGATAAAAACTCAAACAATTTTACAAAATAACACTAAACAAAGAAGTACAAATATAATTAATAGATTGAAAGATGGAAATGGTATAATGAATGAAAATCCAAAGGAAATTGCAAAGAAGTCAAATTCCCCTTTTAATGAAATTTTGAATAACTGGGAGGGATTAGATAAGACATCTTAGGAAAAGATGTTGGAAAATTTCCCAAAGATGTTATTGGAAAAAGACAAAAAAAAATTATTGATAGAAAATTTCTCAACAAAAGAGATTAATTTATCTCTTGAACAACTTTAAAAACCAATTAAGGCTCTAGGACCTGATGGTTTTCCTGCAAGTTTTTATATGAAATGCTGGAATATTTTAAGGATAGAATTGATGAAGGATTTTGAGCTAACAATAAATTTATCGATATTCCCAAGAGAGATCAACAAACCTTCATAGAATTAATACCAAATAAGGAGAAAGAATTGTAATTAGATGAACTTAGACTAATCTATTTATGCAACACTATATACAATTGTTTAGCTAAAGTAGTTGCAAAATGATTAAACAAGGTCCTTCCTACTATCATATTTGAAGAAAAAATAGGATTTATCCTTGGAAGATCAATATTTAATGTTTTTATTATAGCTCAGGACACAATACATTAGGTGCAAAAGACAAAGAAACCAAGTATGATTATCAACTTTCGAGTTAGTTATAAAAAGGGCATATGATAAGGTGGATTGGAAATTCTTATGCAAAAGTATTGAAGCATTTTGTTTTTGTAAATCATGGATGAATTTAATGTTCTTTTATATTTCTAGTTCAAGATTCTCAATTTTGATAAATGTTACTCTAGATGAATTCTTTAAAAGTTCTAGGGGTATTCAATAAGGGGATCATGTTTCACCCATTTTATTTATCATCATTGCAGAAGCACTTAGAAGATCCATAGCAAGGCCTCACAAAATTTGAATGTTAAAGGGTATCAATGTCACGTCTTCAGTCCATGGAATTATCCATAAAAAATTTATAGATCTAACAATGCTATTTAGAAAAGGTAATAGATCGAAAGTAATTTAAATGAAAAAGGTGTTACAACGATATTCTAAAGCATCAAGACAATTCATTATTAAGGAAAACTAATAGAATTTTTTTTCTTAAGATAAATTTTAGATTTGTGGGATTTAGGGAGGGTAAGCTCCCCTATTTATACCAAAGTATGTCATTGGATAAAATTATTAGAACATCGAGAGTATGAGATTGAGTAGGGGAAACAACATATAGAAAAATGGATTTGTGGATAGCTATATGGTTATCATGGGTGGGCGGAATCATTATTCTAAATGAAGCTCTATAAGAAATTCCACTTCATTTAATTTCTTGTCTCTCAGTATCAATCTGTGCTTATCCAAACCTTATCAAGAAAATGAGAACCTTTTACTGGAGAGGGACATATCAAAAAAGAAATTTTTCTTTGATATCATGGGGTAAGATCTGTATACCTATAGAAGTAGGAGGAACATGAACAAAGTATCAATAATGGAAAAATAAATTATTGAGAGAAACAATATTCTGGAAGATTCATAATAAGCCTTAGTTTAAATGGGTAAGGATAATCAAAGGAAAATATTTGACTAACTCACACAAATTAATTGTTTTTATATTATCTAATTTTCCTAGAGGATCTTGCATATCGAATTTTATATCTTCATGTAGTGAAATCATATTTTTTGAATCTTCAAGTTCACCTATCTGAATCTTCAAGTCCATGATAACATTTTCAAGATTCTCAAGGTTTTGAGTTACTTTAGCTTAAATTTCCTTCACTTCTTCAACAATCCTCTTCTTTATTCACTTCTTCAACAATCCTCTTCTTTAGTGTCTTTATTTGTTTGACAATACACAATTCTTCAACCAGATCAATCTCACCATCATACCATTTCTAGATGTCATTTTGGTATCACCAATAGGAGTTTCCATCACAAAGAATAATTTTTTTTGTTCTTTATTTCTAGAATTTTTTGGATTTCCTTCTTCATTAGATGAACAACTATCCTAATTCACAAATAAACACTTTCGGTTCTTCTAATATTTCTTGTTATAAAGAAGTGGAACTTGTTTTCATTCATTTTACCTTCATTTTTATAAACCTTATATGGACATTTGGCCATAAATTTTCATACCTCACAATTAAATAATTTCAAAGGCACCTTACCTTATGCATACCCAAACCTTTCTATGATCGCCTGACAAAATTATCCTCTTTTGGATCCAAACTATTATTAGATTCTAAATCTTCCTACTTCTTGGATTCCTTCAATAAACCTCCTTTCTTGAGGAAATGTTATTTTTAAATGTCATATAATTAGTGGCTACGAATCTATGTAACCCATACAGGTTTAATATTTTTTATGTTTAAATTCTTTAATTATGGCAATCTTAGGAGAAAATCTTAAGGGTAGAGATCTATATAAAAGAAAATGGTGAGAAATTCTAGGATGTGGATCTCTATCTAAGGTCCTATTATGTATTATAATACAAACCCACCCTTAATAAAATCTATTTATCACAACCCAAAAAGGATGGAAGGGGTATTAATTCAAGATCTAGGAAAAATGAGGATTTGGGTATCCTTTATTGAATAAAGTGTGTAATTAAATGTGATGTGATTAATATGTAAGTGATGAAATTAATATATATCTTATACATAAAATTAGGTACAAGTTAAAAATAGGAGGAGTGAACTCACCTTGAAAATAAGAAGAGGAAGACTAATGTTCAGATCTAATCTTGGTTATTGCAGAGCTTTCGAAATCAAGTAAGGTTCTAGATCTATAACTCTGGCACCTAAAACTTTCATTTGTGAAAATGTTTTACCGACAGGACAAGGCCAAAAATTAAGACCCTAACCAAGACAAGGATGAAGATTGTTTCATTTTCCTTTTAACTCTAAAACTAATAAAAAATAGAGGGGGCCTATAACTGGTTTTTATACTTCTGAAACTCTAGAACATATTCCTACACAGAGAAAAAGGGGAAAATTTTGTGGAAACGGGCTAGCGTTGGTCAATCCCCTATATAGAATATAACTTTAAATGAAGTTGAAATTGCATAAGGAAATATGAAATGTAATATAGACGTGAAAAATAAATCACATTATACCTTAATGATACAATGCCTCTTTGGAGATAGTCACAAGTGTTGATGCAGTAACTTGGACTCCACAAAAATTAAATAGGAAATCATGAAACCGAACTGTTGAATGATGGATGTTTTTATTTGCAACAATTTTGGATTGAGGAAGAAGGAGAAGAAGAAGACTTGATGGGTGATTACCTTCCTTGATTTCAAACTCCTTTTCTTAGCCTCCTATGGGAAAATAAGCTATATCTATGGATAGAAATACCTTGAATTCTTGATTTCAACTAGGGACGTAAACTTGGAATGGTATTTGAAAACTATATGCTTCAAAAATTCTTGATTCTCACAGCTAAACCTATGGAATCGAAATACATTATGCTTCAGGAATCTATACTATCTCAATTGAATGCAATCACGCTAAGAAAACAATAATCACGATTAGAGGTTACTCTGCTCACCTATGCTACAGGAACAATGCACAAGTTCTGTTACTAGTGGCTGTAGGAATAGCAAAGTTCTATCTAGTTCTTAATGAGCATGGAAATAACTTCTAATCTAATAAAATAATACACTCACCAAGTGGGCCCCCTTGGATGAGTGAATAGAAATTCAATCAAGATAAGAGACTGAAACTCAAATTATGCACTCTATTCATTCATGGAGGAAATGTACTTGGAAAATAAACAGTGCTACAATGCGAAATTCTATTCCAAAAAATATATCAACTAACTCTCTCTGGGAACTACAAAATTCCACTTATGTAAGGAGAGACTACACTACTACCTAAATCTAGGATCACTCCATTAATGAGGATCACTAATGGATACAACATGCTCATAACAGAAATCTTGAACAGTAATAGTAGGTCTTCAAGTTCTTCCTAGAATATAGCATGCAGTGGTTCTAGATCTGCGCACGATGTCTACTCAGGAACTGAATTGACTTGTTCCCTTGTGAGAGCTCTATGATACACCCTTCTTCAACCACTTTACTTAATTCCTTGCTTTATGTTGGCACTTATGAAGGTAATGGCTGTTGTTGACCCTTTCAACGTCATGCTGGAATTCTTGAATGTGCCATGACTTGACTCCTACAAAATGGTTACCATACATAAATTTTGACACATAAATATATTTTACCATTTAATACTAGGAAAGAAGTGTAAGCTTCCATTTGATATTCTTGCACAACATTCGGCTACAAGAAGGAGACTACCCATAAACATAGCATAGGGAAAAGGACTATCTATTCAATACGCAATCAGTTATATCTTGTAGCTTCTATCCATTAGTTCCAAGCAAATTACATTATGTTTTTACCATCCATTTTACCTACTTATGTCCTTACATATGTGAAATATATAAAAACCATAAGTTTAAAGTCTCTTCTTTGAAAAAAAAATGTTGAAAAAGGAAAGTAAACATATGGAAAATATGGCCTTTTGAGAGGCTCATCATTACCCCCAACTGCACTATTGTTGGTCCCCAAAAATCATGAAATTATGGATCTTGGCCCTAAGCCTCAGGTCACTAGCAATCTTCTCAACTGGTTCATCAAAAACATAGTTAAAATATCATGGTTGTTCCGAAGTCTGTCCCACCTCTAACTTTCCTTAACCATATCATGGTCTTCTGCATTCTCATTTACTGTTAGTAATGGCTATAGGAAGATAGGAGGTTGAAACCTTAAGGGCATCCAATAGTGTAGTGTTGTGCAGCCCAACATTATAAACCATGGGGTACGATGAGTAGAAAGAGTTAAATTTTGTGGAGAATGGGGTTCCCTAATTTTTAAGTCATGGGGCATCCTTATCCACCTCTGCCTACAAGCTGCAATCATAGCCTCAACATCTTGTGAAGAATTTTATTCCCAATCTACATATCCATGTTCTCTAAATGGAATAACCTTGCGAGACCCACTAGGGTTCATTGTGATTGAGATCCAATCAAGGAAAGTCTACCTAAAGCTTTGAACTTTAGGCCTCATTATGAGGGGTGTGTCTATCTTACTGTCTCGATATGGGAGAGCCTGATTCTCTTTTTTGATCTCATTCTAAATCCAAGACATAATTGCCCTCAACTGAACATCTCCTACACAAAGAAGTGAATTCTAGTCTCTATTGTCAGGCACAGCTAGATTGTGTAGATATAATTCACATAAAAAATTATTGATGGGCATAGGCACTGACTGAAAGGCATCATAGAAGTTGTGAGGTGTAGCAATGGAAGGATTTAATCCCTCAACAATCCTTGTCAATTGAGAGTTAAAAAAATTTTCCCTAAGGAACAATGCATAAACTGGAGAAGGTGACCTACATGCCATTGCTGGAGGAATCAATTCAATGATCTGCTCGATTCTCCTCTCCAATACTACAATCTAATTTTTTTTCTATTCAAGTTGTCAAGCCTGCTCCTCAATTATCCTTTTTAATTTTTTTGTCTCTAGTTCCCATTGTGTCTTTTCCCAGGTGATATTTTGGTACAAACTCAGTCCTGCTGCTAACGGTGTGGATAAATCTGAGGGTGGCATGGGTTCTTGCTAAAGAACATTAATCCACCTAGATGTAGTGTAAGGGATCTTAAATTCATTCACATTAGTGAAAGTAGCCCCTTTCCCCTTGTCACAAATTTTTAACTGAGTCATCTGCTTGGCAAGATTCATCAATGGAAGCTTTTCCTTTCCAAATTACAAGGGTTTTTATCAAATCATTCACTTGGGATGATTCAGCTACCTTGGCTAAAGTTTCCAATCTATCCTTTCTCAATTGTTCAAACACTTCTTCTATAATATCCTCATTCACTGCAGGAAATTCATCAGGAGGAAGATTCTCTAAACTATCATCAGAATCTTGACCAACAGAATTATTGCAAAATCCTTCTATTTCTAAAGAATCCTTATCACTATCCACAAGGATGCATTCAACTTGTAGTTCAGTTGTAACTTCATCATCCACAATGTGGGCTAGGGTATCACTATCTGCTCTGTTTGAAGTCATTGCCTCAGAAGAGGACTTTTCTATAGATTTAGAGTATTCAACATTTATAATTTAATCAAGAGTTTTTCTTTCTTTACTAGTACTAGTAGAAAGTATAGCACTCTTCCTCACAGGGGTTTGAAAAGAGCCCATAGGTCCCTTGCATTTCATTTTGGTGGAGGACACCTCTCCTGTAATGGCTACAGGAGGTTCTTCTAGCATTGCCTCCCTAGAAGAAGGCTAGGGTTCCTCAGGTATCTTATTCATATTTTCATTATCAGCTGGCTATTGTTCTAGAGTCATATCCTATGTATCTATAGTTTTATCTTTTCCCTTCATAAGAGTAGACCTAATTTCTTTAGACGGTGAAGTGTCAGGAGTGGCAGCAACTTCTCTAGTTTTTCTTTCCTTTTTATCAGAAATAGGAGTGTTATCATTGCAGGATCTTTTCCTAGATAGGGTAGGTCTAGAAGAGGATGCTTCAAGAATAGGTTCTATTTTATGGATTATTGTATGAACCCTCATTGCCATGTTAACCCTACTACCTACACCCTGGCCTCTTGGACGAACCATCCTAGGTTCTAAATCTTCCATAGCCAAGAATTCCTCCCAAGTCCCAATTGACTATTTAATTAACTCCCTTTCTACAAATAGGTTAATTGAACATTGAAGGGAAATAGATTGCACTTTTCCTAACTGGACAAGAGACACCTACTTTTTCACAATATTAAAAAGAAAACTAGGTAAGTCTACTGGCCTGTTTTCATGGCAGAGGGCACTCAAAATCTTGAAATGTAGTCCATGCAGGTACTTGTAATGTCCCTCATAGGTGAAGTAGGATATTATAAATGTGGTCAGCTACAAAAAATCCATGGGTAATGACCTTCTTGAAGTGCCCTGCTTCTTATCAATCTCCAATTGTGGGTTGCTATGCAGGGTAAATTATGCCCTATCTGAGTGCAAGTCAATATCCTTACTCCACTTTCCCCCTCCTATGGAAACTTTGTAACCTTTGCTGTGATATCTTCTAAAAATTCAACCCTCAAACCCTTCACTACTACAAACCCATTGTTCAAAGTATTCAGAAATTGAAAAGCAATTTCGTCATCGAAGTCATTAAGGCTTAAGCAGTAATCCAGCAATCCCCACTTCAGAAACAACTCACAAGCATCTGAGTTCCCAAGTAACACTTGATGATCCATTGGCTTATGCCTCTATATGTCTCTAAACATTGCAAATGATAATGAAAATAGCTCTACAGGATATGCTCAGTTGCTATAGAAAACTAAAAAATGGAGGCCTTCCTTCAGATGCAAGATGTTTTTGTTTTGCTTTCTGAGAAAAACTAAAGTACATGATAGCTTTTAATTCTAAGAAAGCAAGAATTATTTCAAATGATTTTCATAAATACATTCATGCATGTTAAGGTTTTCCACCCTAACACATCACAAAATTGCCATTATTAAGTGAACCTTACTTTAATTTGCTTTCAAATCAACTTTTAAATCATGATGACTTAATCACTGAAGGACAGATAAGCTCCCACATGATGACAGTCACCATGAAAAGACAAGAAAGAAATAAAGTTTTTTCCTTTTCAATTGCTAAAATCAATTTGGAAATATTGAAACAAGCATGAATTAAATACCCCCCCCCCCCTCCCCCCAANCCCCCCCCCCCCCTCCCCCCAACTAAGTATAAGGCATGAGACCCACCAAGCCGTTACATGCAAGAATAAAAAAAGAAAAGAACACTCATTTTGAAATAATAAATGAATAAAATAAGATATGTCCAAAAGTATGTGGTACTAACCTAAGGTGTTGCAGGAAGATTTTAATGTTAGGCAATACGCACTGATGGAGTGATGTGGCGGTGTGGACACATGGAAGAGAGAGGAGGTGATGTAGATTTTTATTATGAAGAAAGCAAATCACGGGAGTGAAATGTCTATTATGGAAGCTGGAATAAACTCACAGCTTGGCAGAAATCTGGGTGGAAGACCCAGATGCTTCTTCTATAGGAATGGCACTATCTAAGTTCTATTGGAACTACTGCAGGAAGTCTTGACAACTCGTAGGCTTGTGATATATCTTTAGACGATGCCTGTTAACAAGGAGTTTGAATCTGACAGGATAAATTGTAGAGAGCTGAACAACACCATTATCAAATACTAAGACTATTTCATAGGGCCCTAACCAACAGGTTTGAAATTTGCTAGGAGTATGTTGATATCTTGAATCATAGAGAAATTCCCAATCTCTAATGGAAATTGTTTTATCCTTGATGAATCTATCATGCCACTTCTTTTGCTGCCTTTGAATCAGTTCTGTGTTATGAAGTGGAGATTTCCTATATTCATCTAATCCATTGAGATGTAGGAGCCTATCCTCTTATGCTTTTCTTAGGTTAATATCCAATTCCAATGCCAACCTGAGAGTCTTATGGTGAAACTTAATAGGCATGGATGTAGATTTCCCATAGACCAACTCAAAAGGAGTGAATCCAGTAGTGGTTTTCCAAGTTGTGCAGTAAGCCTAGATGGCTTCAGGAAGGTGAGTAGCCCAATCCATTTTATGAATTGTAACTATTTTGGTCATAATGGCCTCCATCTCTTGATTTTTGATCTCAGCTTATCCATTGGCCTGAGGATGGTATGGTGAAGATTTACCATCCCTCACTGTGTACTCATTCATCAATTCAACTATAAGGTTTGAGGTGAATTGTGCCCCTTGATCTGTTACTATTTCTCGAGGCACTCCAAACCTAGTAAAAATAAATTCATATAGAAACTCTGCTACCTTATGGTCTCATGCATGCCTCATTTCTTTTGCTTCAACCCATTTTGTGGCGTAATCAGTGCATACTAAGATATAAGACTTACCATGTGAAAATGGCTCAATGTGGCTGACAAAGTTGATGACCCACATGTCAACCAATATTACCACCACTTGAGGCTACAGGGGCATTTCATCAAGCTCTGTAGGGCATCCCATCCGTTGGCATCTGTCATAGTTCTGGGAATGCTTAACTGCATCTTTATGTAATGTAGGCCAATAATAACCAGTTGTCAATACCTTGTATGTTGTTCTTTTTCCAGAAAAATGGCCACCACAAGGCTCATCATGACATGCCTGAAGGATGTCATAGGTATCATCTTTGTGAATACATCTACGGGTGACTTGATCAGGATCTGTGTAGAACATGAAGCCAGATATCCATGAAAAGTTAAAGCTTTTCTCAGCCAGCAGCCGTCGTTCATGGGGTGAGAAATGAGGCAGATCTCATCCTGTAGCAAGGTAATTGGTGATGTTAGCATACCATGGATTGTAAGTTACAAGAGAATAGGTGCTCGTTCGGGAAGCTGTCAACAATTACTGCAAGATCATTAGGAATTTTTAATCTAGAGAGGAAATCAGCAATGACATTAGCTTTTCCTGGTTTATCAGTGATAGTTATATAAAACTCTTGCAGGAGGAGTAACCAGCAGGATAACCTACCAGAAATGGGTGGTTTATTCATCAAGTATTTTATTGCTGAGTGATCAATATAAAAAAAATACTTCATAACTGGTTATGTAATGTCTAAATGTATTCAATGCATAGATTACATCAAGAAGTTCCTTCTCAATAATAGTATAATTTAGTTCTACACCTTGTAGATTTTTGCTTATGTAATAAATGGTGTACTCAAATTTACATTCTTTTTGACCCAGCACTGCCCCAATCGCATAGTCAGATGTATCTATGTGGATATGAAAGGGAAGCTTCTAGTCTAGTCCTCTAAGAATAGGGGTCTTTGTCAACACATCCTTCATTTTCTGGAATGATGACTCATAGTCGATTATCCATTCAAATTCTACTTCTTTCTTTAATAGGTTATACAATGGAGTGGAAAGTTGGCTGAAGTTCTTGATAAATCTCCTATAGTAATCAGCATGACCAAGAAAACTCTGGACATCCTTCTTCTTTTCTAGGGTTGGGAGTGTGACAATTACTGCAATCTTTGTAGGATCAACTTGGATACCATAGGATGAGAGGTAATGCCGTAAGAAAAATCCCTCCTCCATCATCATATAACACTTCTCACTATTAAGTGAGAGATTGTAGTCCTGACAACTTTGAAGAACTTTTTCCAAATTAGCATAAGCCTCTTTGAATGTAGTTCCATATGTAGTAAAATCATCCATGTATATTTCAACATAGTCAGCAACAATGTCAGAAAAAATGCTTATCACTACCCTCTGGAAAGTAGCAGGTGCATTACATAACCCAAATGGTAAGACATAATAAGAAAATGTTCCCCATGGACATGTAAATGTTGTTTTATCCTAGTCTTTTGGTGATATCTGGATCTGGTTGTAGCCATTGAAACCATCCAAGAATGAAAAATACTTTTTTCCAGCAAGGTTTTCAAGTAATTGATCAATAAAGGGCAATGGAAAGTGATCCTTCTTGGTTGCTTTATTAAGTTCCCTATAGTCCACACAAAATCACCATTTACCACCTTTCTTGGGGATGATTAAAAGAGGGGAGACCCACTGACTATCAGAAATGGGATATATGAAGCCACCTTGGAGGAGGTTTTGCAATTCAGCTTTTACTACATCTCTTAAAGTAGGGTTTATTCTTCTTTTAGGTTACCTAATAGGTCTGGACTCACGAATGATATAAATCTTAAGAGTACACAATTTTTGGTCAATCCCCTTCATGTCAGTATAGTCCCATGTTGGGTTGATATGATGTCCCTAGAGGGGGATAGATAGTCGCACCTTGAGGGTATATGTTTTGCTGGTAAGTCTGCTGGGGATACACGGGAGTAGTCTATTGATACATGAGAGGAGGTTGAGGGTATACTGGCAGTGCTTTCTAATAAGTTTGGGTAGGTGCATTGGGACTGGCTACCACAACCTAAATGTGTTTGGTGTCAGTGGCTCCATCAGTTACTACATTTTTCCTGACTCTTTTGTAAAAGCTGTAGAAGGCTGGACATCTGGGATTCAGGGAGATTCTTATTGACATTCAATTCTTTACCCAAGGTAATATATACTCTTTTAACTTTATCCAACATAAGAATGTCTGCAAAAGAAGGTGACTTAATTTTATTAGGCAACAAACTATGGAGATAATCAGGTGCTACAGGAAACTTGGATGAAGACTTCTTGGGCTTTATGGTTTGTAGAGAATACTTAGGGTCATGACATGAGGATTCTTCAAAGCCATACTAGTTTGTAAGGATTGCTACTAGTATGGAATCTTCCTCTTGTGAGACCATGAATGGATTTCTACCAATAACCATAAGCTGATGTACTAAATTGGCTTCAAGGGGGCATCTCCTAGATCTAGCCATACAACTTGGTCAAGTTCAACTTGAGGTTTGGCTAGAGAATACAGGGTTGATTTCTTGGTATTAATACCATCAGATATGGTCATTTTTCATGAATGGCATGCAATGTAAGCATCTACTGTGGCTAACCAAGGCCTTCCTAGTATCAATGGATACCCTCCTAGTGTGGCTTTGGGAGACAAGATGATGAAATATGACGGGTAGTCCAAGGAATCTAGTGTGACAATAATATCCTCTACCATACCATCTGGTTTGATAGTTGAATTATCAGCTAACTTTAGAATGGTGGGTGTTTCCCTCAACCCAATGATATTAAGCCTCAACAACACATCCATAGTCATAACATTAATAGAGGCTCCTAGATCAACCAAGACATTTTGTATTTGTATACCATTAATGTGAATGGTGACCACTGGACTCCCAAGATTAGATATTTAGGCATTAAGGCTTTACTAAGCATAAGATCAGAAAGTTTCCCAAGAACATAGACAGTATTAGGATCTTTCTTCTTCCTACCAGGGTGCTTGATACAAACTTCCTTGATTTATTTATTATAGATTGTAATTTCCTTGAGGAAATCTAATAATGGTATTTGGATAGTCATTTTCTTTAGTTGGTCAATCAGATCAGTTGCAATAGGATTCTCTTTAGGGGTTGTTGATGGTTGGGTCAATCTCTGCAAAAAAGGTGGGATTTTCTCAACTAGAATAGGCGGTGCATGAGGTGGGACAAAAATATTTTGATTGCCAAAAAATTCCTCAGTATCTGAAACATTAGTTATTATGGGTTCTCTTGGTGCAGGCAATGTGGTCCCTGATCTTAGGTGGATGTCATTCACTTGCAGTGAATAAGCTTGCTTCTTATTATTTGGATTTGGATTTGTTTGCGTAGGCAGTTGTGGTTTTTGAGGACTATTATTGGCTATATGAGGTGGAGGCATAATAGCTTGTTGTTGATTAGGCTAATTGGGTTGCCACTAAGGTTGTTGTTTCCAGTTACCATGTGGTTGCCATTGGTTATTCTTCTATGGCTGTTGATATGGGTTAAACTACTATTGGTATGGATTAAACTACTACTGATATGGGTTAAACTGAGGTTGAAAGTTCTAGTTATACTATGGCTACTAAAAGTTTTGGTTATTCTGTGGCTGCTGGTTAGGCCAGTTATTATTCCAATTTTGTCCTTGAGGAACAAAATTTCGGGGGCTTTGATTCTACCACTGATTATTAGTATTATTATTACAACCAAAATGATTTAAAGGGTCTTGAGGCATACCTCTTCTTTGGACCCATGGTCACCTTTGAGCCACATAGAAGACCTCTCCATTCTCCTCATCTATTGCTTTGAACTCGGTGGACATTGAGGTAGTATCCACAAATGCAACAATTTTGCATTTACAGTTTATTTTCTTCTCCCTACACTGAGAGAAGAATTCAGCCAGACTAGCTTCTATGTCCTCTTTCTTCCCTTGGGCTTGCATGGTGTCCAGCTGAGTGGCCATGTCATTGAATATGTCCTACTTGAAGTCAGATGAGAGGTTGGATAGTTCTATCTTAGACACTCTGGAGCCATTTGTTTTTTGAGGAAGGTCCCTTAATCCTCTTCCTTTTTTTACTGTAGCCCTTGAGTAATTCATAAATATGGTCTTGATCTCTACCCAATTTTTCTAGGTGATGTTGCCACCATCCATAAGGTCCAAGGCTTCTATACTTCCTTCATTGACACCCTTGAGGAACATATGTTTTTGAGATTCCTCATTCAACTAGTGTTGAGCATTGCGTTGCAAGGTAAACATAAACCTAGAAACATAGTCTTCCAAGGTTTCATCCTCTTTCTGTGACATCTTGAAGATGTCATCTCCTTTCAAATCCCATCCTCTACAGTATTATTTGTATTTTGCAAGAAACATATTGCTCATGGCATTCTAATTTGCTATAGCATTAGCTCTGAGGCTCATGAACCACCTTAGAGTGGCCTCTTTAAGAGTTGATGGAAACAACTTCAGCTTATGGGCATCAGTTGTGTAGTTGCAGCTCCTGTAGAGAATATCAAACTTGAAGAGGAAGGTCTCTGGATCTTCAGTGATAAGTCTGTAGAATTTTGGTAGTGCAACAGCTGTAATGTTCTTCAGGTTTTGGTTACCTTGTTGAGGAGGAATTGGGAAGGGAAAGGTAGGCTAAGACATCCTTGGAGGGGGGCTTGGTTGATGTTGTGGTTGTGGCTTGTATGTACTAAGAGCTAATAGGTTGTTGTGATACTCAGGCTCATCAAAAAGGACTTCTAAATGTAGTGATTCTTCAAAGGATGAAGGTGATGAAATTTCTCCTTGGGCATCAGAAAATTTCTTCTTCACTATCTACTTGGGGTTCTTTAGGCTCGAGGCTAAAAAGATCAAATGGTTCAGCTTCGTATTGATGAGGAAGGAATCTTCCACGAGGATCTCTTCTCCTATGCATAACAGGATTGCATGAAATTAAATCCTACATTATAAAAATTGGAATCATGAACACCAAAGTAGGTTTGAACTAACACCATCCCCAGCAACGGTGCCAAAAATAATTGGCTAAACAATTGTCTCAGAAATGCATAGCATTGGACTGCTACTTTAGAAATTGACACCCTAAATGGCTGCTTAGTAGATTATTTAGTCTCATTTAATTATCGACCAGGGATGTAAACTTGGAATGGTATTTGAAAAGTATATGCTTCAAACCTTCTTGATTCTCATGGCTAAACATATGGAATCAAAATACATTATGCTTCAGGAATCTATACTATCTCAATTGAATGCAATTATGCTAAGAAAACAATAATCATGTGTAGAGGTTACTCTGATCACCTATGCTACAGGAACAATGCACCAGTTCTGTTACTAGTGGTTCTAGGAATAGTAGAGTTCTATTTACTTCTTAATGAGAAAGGAAATAACTTCTAATCTAATAAAATGATTCACTCACCAAGTGGGCCCCCTTGGATGAGTGAATAGAAATGCAATCAAGATAAGAGACTAAAACTTAAATTATGTACTCTATTCATTCATGGAGGAAATGTACTTGGAAAATAAACTGTGCTACAATGCCAAATTCTATTCCAGAAATTATATCAGCTAACTCTCTCTGGGAACTACATAATTCCACTTATTTAAGGAGAGACAACACTACTACCTAAATCTAGGATCACTCCATTAATGAGGATCACTAATGGATACAACATGCTCATAACAAAAATCTCAAACAATAATAGTAGGTCTTCAAGTTCTTCCCAGAATATAGCATGTAGTGGTTCTAGATATGTGTGTGGTGTCTACTAAGGAACTGAATTGAATTGTTCCCTCGTGAGAGTTCTGCAATATGCCCTTCTTCAACTTCTTTACTTAATTCCTTGCTTTATGCTGGCAATTTTGAAGGTAATGGCTATTGTTGACCCTTTCAACATCATGCTGGAATTATTGAATGTGCCATGACTTGACTCCTACAAAATGGTTAGCATACATAAATTCTGACACATAAATATATTTTAGCATTTAATACTAGGAAATAAGTGTAAGTTTCCATTCGATATTCTTGTACAACATTTAGCTATAGGAAGGAGACTACCCATAAACATAGCATAGGGAAAAGGACTATCTATTCAACATGCAATCACTTATATCCTGCAACTTCTATCCGTTAGTTCCAAGCAAAATACATTATGTTTTTAGTATACATTTTACCTACTTATGTCCTTACATATGTGAAATATATAAAAACCATAAGTTTAAAGTCTTTGCTTTGGAAAAAAAATGTTGTAAAAGGAAAGTAAACATATGGAAAATATGGCCTTTTGAGAGGCTCATCAAAGGCCACACATTGTGGCCTTGTCAAGATAACATTTTGAAAAAAAAAATTGAGACCTAAGGGAGTGTTCTAGAAAGAGGTGGTGAAAACCATAGTTTTCCAGGAAATTAGGGAAAATCCCAAGATCCAAAAATGAATGTATATGACCTAGGTGGAAGATGAATAATGTGAATGGATGGAAAATGGGAAATTTGATGACATGTAATTGATTAAATGTTTGATAATGTTAAGTTGAAGATAATGAAAGACATTAAATCAGTTAATGGTTTGTATTCTCATTGATGTCAACTTGATATCATCTGTATGGTCATGTATAAAATGCAAAAGACATAAGAGAATCAATGGAAAAAAGGTTATGCTTTCAACAATGAATAAAAGTCAAGTATTCACTAAGTAACAAATAACACCAACGGAGTGTACACCATCGGTAAAGGCAAGGAAGAAAAGTCACGGTGATACCTGATGAGTAGAAGACAGTGTTGCCTGAAGAAGAAAACCAGAGGATGCCCAACGAGCTGAAAATAGAGTCTCCCAATGGATGGAGATAAAATTGGTAGTTGTAACCGATAACTAACTGAAGAGTTGACCGATGGAACAGAGAGTTCAGAAAATGACAAAATATCTAGCTGGCAAGAGCTAAACATAGACTTAACTAGTTGTTTTCTTTGTTTTATTTTACTAGAGTTAATTGATTGATTTAAAGAAGATTTGTATAGTTGGCATAAAAATAACTATGAGATAAATCAAGAGTTATGCTTTAAATCAGATTGGTTCGATTGTTTCTCACGCCAAGAATCAAGAATCAAGAATCAATGAATATCATGTCTATATAAGAGACAAACCTAATTCATTTTTCATATCACATCACAATCACAAAAAAGGGTTTAATGGGAGTGAATAGAAAGAGGATGCTAAAGAGAAACTGATGAAGAATGACTTCATGCAGTACTGATCAATCAAGCTGAAGGAGAGCTAAGGAATTCTGCAAACATTGACAAACAATGAGCACAACATCACAGAGAAAAAAGTATGGAGCACAAAAGAATTGAATTGATACATTGATCAAAGAGGTAATGTACATAAATAGATCTGAAAATCTACAATTCAAGTTGCATTAGAAATAGGTCATTTTGTTTTAGTTTAACCATTGATGCATCAAGTCTCTTAAAAGAGCAGGACTTAATAGTTTTCTATATATTAAGGTACATCCCAAGGAGTGCCAAAAAGGTTGATTCATGAAAGTAGCATTGGATATGCCTGATGCCTATTGACAATCTAAGAGAGGCTGATTCAAGGATGGTAGTATTAGATGCTCGATACTAAGTGACAACCTATATGTGTAAAATCATCTAACAAGGTCACACCTAACAGTGTGTTTGTAACCTTAAACAGGGTTGGCTCTTAACAGGGCTCACTTTAGAAGAGTGAAAATTTAGGGTATTGGTTCCAGTGGTTTTTTCCCTTAACAGGGTTTCCACGTTAAAACTCATGTGTTATGTGTGTATGGTTTATTACTTTATTGTTTTACATTTCACATATGCATTTCTAGATTTATCGGTATACTCTGCACATTTACTATATTTCAGTAAATAGTTTTACTGCCTATCAGTAATCAAGGATAATAAGGACAGATAAGGTAAACCAATAGATAGATAATTATTATAAGTATTTCATGGAAAGCATCTTGTAGGGACATAATAATATAAGGTTTATCTGATTGGTGGTTAGAATAATGATAAGCTTTTGAGGCCACTGATTCACCCCCCCTCTCAGTTATTACTAACAATTGCTATAAGAGCTTGTGTGCTTAGAAGGAAGGTTTCAAGACCTAAGTCAAAGATCACAAGATGAACAGATGAGATGTGCCCAAGTTGAATAAAGATAATTTTGCTTCATGGAAAAGGAGGATAAGACTCCACTTATCAGGTATTGGTAATGATGTTACTCAATTCCTTAAAACTAAATATGTGTTGCCCACAGGAGCACCAATAGTTGAAAAAATGAGAGAGAATCTTGAATATAATGGCATGATGATAGAGCTTTCTTCCTCACTCTCCGATGCTGAATTTGAGGATGTCAAAGAATGCAAAACTGTAAAGCAGATGTGGGACAAATTGAAGCTTGTACATGGTGGTGACAAAAATGTTTTGAGAGCCAAGGCAGAAAGCCTTAGAGGAAAGTTTGATGATCTCAAAATGAAAGAAGGAGAAAACATAACTTAGTACAACATAAGAATTAAAGAGGTAGTCAATGCTATCTAAGGAGTTGGAGGTGTACTGGAAGAAGAAGATCTAGATGAAATAGAAACACTTATGGCTAGAAGAATGCAGAGAGGCAAAGGTAAACACAAAGGCAAGTTACCACTTGTATGCTTTAATTGTAAAGAGATTGGACACTTTGCTGCAAGATGTACTAACAGAAGAAAAGATGACTGAAGTAATGACAGATCTTTTGAGAAGAAGTCTGATAGATATTATTACAGAAGCTACCGACAATCAAAAAGAGACTATAAGGACAATGGAAAGAAGGTCAGCTACCTAGAAAAATGCAAGGATGATAATACTGACACCGAATCTGATGAAGATATTGAGATGGTGTTTGTGGTTGTAAAGGATGATTCCGATGATGATGAAGAAAGGTATGTAGAAACTACTCTCATATCTAAAATTAGCAAAAAAGATGTTTGGATCATAGATAGTGGCTGCACTCATCATATGACTGGTGATAAGAAAAAGTTTGAGACTTTTGAATACTACAAGGGTGGATCAGTAAGAATGGGAAATGACACACCTTATCCAGTTGAAGGTAAAGGAATAATAATGTTGAATAACTAGATAAAATGTGAGAATGATTATTGGGTAAATGGATTGAATTATAATCTATTGAGTGTTTCTCAGTTGAATAATTTAGGTCACAAAGTAGCATTTGAAAATAAGAAGGCAAAGATCTTCAACAAGTCTGGAAATTTGATTGGTACCAGTGAGCAGACAAAAGGTAACTTATTCTATCTGAATGATACTAACTCCACTTGTTTGATTGATACAAATGAAGACATATGGTTATGGAACAAAAGACTGTGTCATGTAAACTTTGACAACATGATGAAAATTAGCAAAAAGGAAAATGTCAGAGGCTTACCAATAATGACCAAGGCTAATAACATCATGTGTAAAAACTATCAAAAAGGTAAAATGGCAAAGTCTAGTTTCAAGAGAAAAACCCATACATTTGATGCAATTCTAGAATTAGTCCATACTAATTTATGTGGACCCATGAGGAAAAAGATTTATTATGGAGATAGATATTTTATTCTCTTTATTGACGATTACTCTAGAATGATAATAGTTATGTTTCTAAAAGATAAATTTTAAGCATTCAAGATGTTTAAATGGTACAAGGCCATGGTATAAAAAGAAAGTGGTAAGGATCTAAAATGTTTAAGATTAGATAGAGGAGGTGAGTTTATATTAGATAAATTCACTAATTTCTGTAATAAGCATGGTATAAAAAGACATGTTTCTGCACCAAGAACACCACAGAAAAATAGAATTGCTGAGAGAAGGAATAGATCAATAATTGATTGTGCATGAACATTGATGATAGAGAAAGGAATCACCCAAATCTTCTAGAGGGAAGCTGTCAGTACTACTTTTTACACACTGAACAAAGTAAAATTGAAGAAAGATACCAAGAAGACACCTTATGAGCTTTGGTATGGATACACACCCAATGTGAGTTATTTCAAAAATTTTGGTAGTCAATGTTATATCTTAAAAGATGATAGAAATCGAAAACTTGACTCCAAGAGTGATGAAGGAAATTTTCTAGGGTATTCTACCAAGAGAAAGGCCTACAAATGTCTAAAAAAAGCCTCTAACAAAATTATTGAATGTGCAAATGTAAAGATAGATGAATTTGCAGAGAAGAATGAACAGGAAAGCACTAAAGAACTAGAGGACTTCAATAAGTTTACTTACAATGAAGAACCTGAAACTCTACCCCACCAACAATGGAGAGCCCTTGGGCTACAAATCATTGCTCCCAAGCATCAGGCTACAAATCTCGACGGTCAGGATAATGATCAAAATAATGTGCAAGGTGATGAAGAAAATGAAGATCAAAATAATGATCAAGCTGATAGACAAAGGACTGTACCTGTACTTGCAAGATATGTAACAAGGTGCCATCCAAAGGTCTAGATCATAGGAGATAAGAAAGATAGTACAAGAACAAAATGTAAGTCTTTAAACTCAAATTGTTTAATTTGTGAGTTTGAGCCAAAATCTGTCAATGCTGCACTAGATAATGAGGAATGGATAAGTGCTATGAATGATGAGATTGAGCAGATTGAGAAGAATAAAACATGGTCACTAGTGCCAAGACCAGATGACAAAAATGTCATCGATACAAAATGGATATTTAGGAACAAGCTGAAAAAGAATGGAGAAGTCACAAGGAACAAAGCAAGGCTAGTATACAAAGGGTATACACAAGAGGAAGGTATAGACTATGAAGAGACCTTTGCACCCATTTCTAGGCTAGAAGTGTTAGTAATAACTTAGAGGGGGGGGTGAATAAGTGGCCTCAAAAATTTATCCAATTTAATCCACCAATCAATACTTCTCCAATTTTTAAGTCCCTACAAGATGCATGCCTTTGAAATACATGAAACAAATAATTGTCTGTCGGTTTACCTTATCTATTGTTATTCTCCTTGATTACTAATAAGCACTAAACCGTATTTACCGATACTTAGTAAATATGCAAAGTATACCAATCAATCCATAAATGCTTATGAAAAATGTAAAATACTAAAGTAATAAACCATACACAAATAACACAAGAATTTTAACGTGGAAACCCTGTTAAGGGAAAAACCACTGGGACCAGTACCCCAAATTTTCACTCTTCTAAATTGAGCCCTATTAAGAACCAATCCTGTTAAAGGTTACAAACAGACTGTTAAGTGTGACCTTGTTAGAAGATTTTTATACATAGGTTGTCACTTAGTATCTGACATCTATGCTACCATCCTTGAATTAGTCTCATGACTGTCAATAGGCTTTATGCAAATCTTACTACCATCCTTGAATCAACCTCTTTATTAGACTGTCAATAGGCTTTATGTAAGACCGATGCTACTATCATGAGTCAACCTTCTAGTAATCTATTAGGATATACCTCAATTACAAAAGACTGTTAAGTCCTGCTTTGTTAAGAGACTTAATGCTTCAATGGTTAAACTGAAACAAAATGACCTGTTTCTAATGCAACTAAATTGTAGATTTTCAGATCTTTTTACGTACAATACCTTTCTGATCAATGTATCAATTCAATTCCTTTGTTCTTCATTCTTTCTACTTTATGATGTTGTGCTTCAGTGTGTGTCAGTGCCTGTAGAATTCTTTAGCTCTCCCTTAGCTTGATTGATTAGGACTGCATGAAGTTTATCCTTCATCAGTTTCTCTTCAACATCTTCTATTAGTTCACTCCCCCATGTATCTGATTGCTTACTGGGAATGAATTATACTTGTCTCTTAAATAGACATGATATTCCTTAGTTGTTGGTTCTTGATTCTTTGTGTGAAAAACAATCCAGCCAAATAGATTTAAGTCTTTAACTCCTAATTTATCTCGTAGTTATCTTCTTGCCAACTGTATAAATCACTTACTTAACTATGGTCAAATAAAACAAATCAAACAACTGGTTAAGCCCATCATTTAGCTCTACTAGCAAGATATTTTGTCATTTTCTAATCTCTCTGTATTGTCGGTCAATTCTACAGTTCATCATCGGTGACAACTGCCAATTCCCTTCGTGCAACTTCAGTTAGCTTTGAAATCTTTGTTCGTCGGGCATCATTGGATCTTGCTCATCAGGCAACACTTTTTTTAGCTCATTGGGCATCCTGTGATTCTACTTTGTCGGGCAACACTGTCTTCTACTCGTCAGGCATCACTGTGACTTTTATCTTTGTCTTTACCGATGGTGTGCACTCCGCTAGTGTAGTATTTTACTTAGTGAATACTTGACTTTTATGCATTGCTAAAAGCATAGCCTTTATTCCATTGATTCTCTAAATTCTTTGACATTATGTATATGACCATACAGATGATATCAAATTGACATCAATGACAATACAAACCATTAACTGATTTAATGTCTTGCATCATCTTCAACTTAACATTATCAAACATTCAATTAGTTACATGTCATCAATCTCTCCCTTTAGCATTGATGGAAACATACTATATTATCACACTATACTATTTCTAATACAATATGAAATACAATTGTTGAGATTCATCAAATTACCAAACAATTTGTTTTGATAATCGATAAAATGTCTGACTACAGGTGAGCTCTATATTAGCTTAGATTTGATTCTTGCATCTTTCACTATTTCTTCTTTTGATGTGTTGTGACCTCTTTGATTGTTCTACTTCTTTGATGTTTATGTCTTTTGTTTGCAACTTTTATATAAATTCTCTCCCTTTGGATATGATCTCTCCCTGTTTGGAGTAATCTGATAATGAATAGTTTCTAATGATAATATGGATAAATTCTCTCCCTTTGACATTAATGTCAAACAAATATTTTCACAAATATCTAACATGTTGTCAAACAATGTCTTCTATCCATAATATATTCTTTGAACTTCCCTTATCCATCATCAATATAACAATCTGTTCTAGTGCTCAGGTTCTGATATATACCTCTTTGTATATAGATGTAGCTTTGAAGTTCAGCTTCTGCTTTGCATCAATCATGAATGATATTCTAATAATATATGGCTAATGCAGCATCCAGTCCTTTTACTGATTGTTAGACATGGGTTTGACCCCTATTCTTTTTCTTAGGTACTCAAATGTATCCTTGGGAAGTGGCCTGGTGAAGATATCAGCCAATTATTCTTTTGATTGCACATATTCAAGTATTACCTCTTTTTCTTGAACTTGTTCTCTTAAGTAATGATACTTGATGGCAATGTGTTTAGTCTTTGCATGCATGACTGGACTCTTAGAAATATTTATTGCACTATTGTTGTCACAATAAATAACTACTGGTTCTTTGATCTTCAAATGCATACCTTTTAGAAACTATTGGATCCATGCAATATTCAAGTAGTTTGCAACAGCAACAACATATTTTTATTCTACAGTAGACTAAGAGATGCATCCTTGCTTCTTGCTAATCCATGTGACAAGTCTATCACCCATAAAGAATGCTCCTCCAGTTGTGAGCTTCTGGTCATCAAGATTTCCAGCCCAATCAGTGTCGGTAAACACTTTCAATTCAAATTTTCCTTCTCTTTTATACCATAAGCCAAATTCCTTAGTATTCTTCAGATATCTTAGAATTCTTTTCACAACAATTATATGTGATTCCCTGGGGTTAGCAAAAAATCTAGCAACAATTCCTACTGCATGTGCAATATCTAATCTAGTTTGTACAACATACATGAGTTTCCCTATCATTGATCAGTATAGAGTCTAATTTACCTCTATTGTCTTGTCTTCCTTTGTTATTTTGCATCCAGTAGCCATCGGTGTTCCAACAGGTTTGGAATCTTCCATCTTGAATATTTTCATAACTTTGTTTGATGTATTTGGACTGTGTAATGAAAATACCTTCACTTTGTTGAATGATCTGCAGACCAAGAAGGAACTTGATCTCTCCAAAAATAGACATCTCAAATTCTTTGCTCATCTCATCAGCAAATGATTTGCATAGCATATCATTGCCTCCAAATATGATGTCATCAACAAATATTTCAGCAATCAAAGCGTTAGCATTAGTATCTTCTTTTAAATAAAGATTACTATTTTCACTAGTCCTCATGAATCCAATACTTATTAGATAGGAATGAATTCATTCATACCAAGCTCTGGGAGCTTTTTTTAACCCATACAAGGCTTTTTGAAGTCTACATACCATGTTCCACTTGTCTAGATTTACAAACCCTTCTGGTTGCTCAATGTATACCTCTTATTCACGTATTCCATTTAGGAATGCTGACTTGACATCCATTTGATATACTTTGAATCCTTTGTATGCAGCATAAGCAAGTAGAATTCTTACTCCTTCTAGCCTAGCAATGGGTGCAAAGGTTTCTCCACACTCTATACCTTCCTCTTGTGCATACCCCTTGCATACTAGTCGTGCTTTGTTCCTTGTGACTTCTCCATTCTCATTCAGTTTGTTCCTGAATATCCATTTTGTACCAATGACATTCTTGTCATCTGGTCTTGGCACAAGTGACCATGTCTTATTCTTTTCAATATGTTCAATCTCATCATTCATAGCACTTATCCATTCTTCATTATTTAGTGCAGCATTGACAGACTTTGGTTCAAACTCACAAATTAAGCAATTTGAGTTTAAAGACATACTCCTTGTTCTTGTACCAGCTTTCTTATCTCCTGTGATCTAGTCCTCTGGGTGGTTCCTTCTTACATATCTTGCAAGTACAAGTACAACTCTTTGCATATCAGCTTGATCTTCATTACCTTGCACATTATTTTGATCATTAGCCTGACCGTCGGTAATAGCATTCTGACCATCGGTTGCAACATTCTGTTGTTCTGGATTTAAGCACTATTGCTCGGATAGAGTTATGGCTTCTTCATAGTATACAAAATTGTTGTATTCTTCTACTTCTTTTGTTCTTTCCATCTCATTCTTTTCTACAAATTCATCAATCTTCACATTTGCACTTTCAACTATTTTGTTAGAAGCCTTGATTAGACATTTAAAAGCTTTGCTTTTGGTAGAATACCCCAGAAAAATACCTT